>ML210271.1:0-37638 GCA_004369085.1 Coprinopsis marcescibilis
GGTATTACATAGCTACTTCTACATGTATATAAGCTAGCTATGTTCTGTGATAATTCGACATTGTTCACTGCCGATCTCTTAAGTTTCTCAACAGGCCCCCCGCCAAGTTTTAGTTTTACCCACTCTTGTCAAGTTTGCTTCTCTCCTTTCCCAACGAAACGCTGGGAGCGACGACGCGGGAGGGTGGGTTCCTTCTTCCCCTTCTTTTTGCTTTCGTCGTCCGAGTTCGATTTCGACTTCCCATTCAAACTGCGCTGCGACCGACGAGGCTTGACAACGGGTTTGTCGACAGGTTTCTCATCTCCCGAGCTCGCCTTCACCTTGGACATTGAAGCTTTGGTGACCAAGGTGCGCTGCGAGCGCCGAAGTTTGAGAACAGCCGCCTCTTCGGGAAGAGGTTGATCGGCCACGTTATCTTGGGCCTTTGACGACGAAGCTTTGGGAAGCAGTTTGCGCTGGGATCGACGCTTCTTGACGACAGGCTGCACGTCCTCGAGAGGATCTTCCGAGGCCCGCTTGTTGTTGCGAGATGATCCGGGAGGTTGAATAAACGGGGAGGGGGAGGCTCGCATTGATGAGGTGTGGGCGGATGCAGATTTGTGAATGGGTGCGATGGTGGGGAACGGTGGCACTGGAGACCTCGAGTATTGGTGGGGAGATCCTGGAGCAGGCGTGGGCTCAGCAGCCTGAGGAGCAGCGGACGGATTTGCCGCTTCCTCCGCCTCCGCCTTCTCCACTTCGGCAATAGCAGTCTTGAATAGGTGAAGGATCTCCGCATTGAGTTTGGGCCACTGGGCTCTCAGGTCGTCGATGTGCATTGCCGTTGGCTTTGCCAAGATTATCTTTCCCTTCTCTACGACGATGTATTGGATGATGGCGTGGAATCCTTCAAGCAACTTCCGGCATGGCTCGCCCCAGTATTCCGGTATGTGTTTTTCAGTGAAACTTCTAACGTAGTCGCAGCGAACGAATTCATACTTGGATGTGCGAGAGACGTCCCCTTCGATGTTGTCCCAATTCAACATTGGCTTGGGCAATTCGTCGAGTTGTAAGCCTTTGCGCTTGCACTTGAATAGCAGGTAGCAAAGGACATAGAAAAACGACTCGACGTCATCGTAGAAATCCTGTGACATCGGGGATTTCTCGTCGAAGCTGGTAAGGACACTGATTGATTGAAATAAACGTGTTCCCTGGGTGTGAATTAGCTTTACCAACAATGCTTGAAAAATAATGAAGCTTTACAGTCCGGAAATCGGCCGCATTGTCCCGTTTAGCAAGGTCCACGAATATAGACATATCCATATCGATCAAGACGCCACGCCAACCTGGTTCGGCATCCATCCGACCGAGAAGGATGTTGTTCTTACTGATGTCACGGTGAAGCACCCCTGCCTTGAAGAGCTCTTTGTGTGCTAGAAAGATGTGGTGATTAGCGCACTGCCCGGAAGTAGATGACAGAAGGACAGACTTACCTGAAATGGCGTCGTGAAGGGCCCACAAAGCCTGCGAGGCTGACTGGAAATGTTCAATCTGTCGGCCATATCGCTCCAAAGTGATTCGGCATTTCGTGCGATCTGTGAGCCGTTCGCCTTCTTGAAGGTCCCTGAAGTCGCTAACTTTGCAAATGTCCTCCCAGGCAACCATCTGTGCGACGCCAACTACGCCTTTGGCTGCCTCAAGAAGATCAGGCTCGGATGATCGTCCTGTTGTTCTCCACGAGTCCTTCACGATATACTCCTCTCCGTTCGGACCAGTTACGTCCCAGGTGTTTGTCGCTCGTCCGATAAGGCTGCGTCGATGGAACGAGGGCCTGTCCCCAACAATATCATAGGTGATTTTGTCTCCTTTGGCGTCGACTGTGGTAATCTTGCCATGAACGTCTTTGGTTCCCTTGTAGACCTCCCAAGAGATGCTATTGTCGAAGCCAACCAGTCTGGGATCGTCGGACGTGAGGCCCAGAATAAGTTTCACGAAACGCACAGGCTGGCGATGGAAGTTGAAGGGGTCTGAGTGTTTAGCGCCAGATCTGTCGTATTGCAAGAGGCGAACTTGTTTTTCGCTGACTACGATTGATCGAACAAAGTTGCGATTAGGTTGGTAGTTGTAAATTTGCCTGGAAAAATACATATTGTTAATATCCATCGCATAGTCGCTGTCAGGGAGAAACATACCTAGCGTATACACCGACCTGCTCGATATGCGGGGAGCCCATAGCACTATCCAACTTCCCTTCCCAGGAAGCGAGCGAAGAACCATAGGTGGGGCCGTCTTTATCCTCCCTTTTCTCGACAAATGATGGTCCAAAACCCATGATAGCGAAGTCTGGAGAACTGGATTGTGTGTTCGGTACATCCTCACGGTGGGCCAATCGCGTTTTAGCGCACAGCTTGGCCACAACACTGTTCTCGCTGTCATCGACCGGGCGTTTGAACCACTGCAGGATGTCTTTGAAGATATTGAGAAGGGGTTTATAGATTTCAGCTTCGGTCTTGGCCTTCTTAGCGAGTTCGGTCCATTTCTTCCCTCTCAGGTTATACAGCTTGGACTGGGAAAGGTACTTGGAAATATCTTTGTCTGAGGCAACACCCTCAAACAAGGCTTTTCCAAAGTCCCTGTGCGATGCAATAATTCGGCCTTCGAGCTCAGTGTCGACGAGCTTTCGTTGGGTGTCGACAGGCTTCGTTCCGTTTGCTGCCATGGCAGTGCTGCTTGAGCTGTGGGGTGTGTTTTCTGTCACGGCAAAGGCACCTGATTGTGCTTTCTCGATTGCGATGGCGGTTGAGGGGTGCCGTGGACTATCGGTGACTTGTCGATCTGGTGTCCTCGTATTCGAGGGTGCGGATTCGATGCTGGGGTCTTCTGGAACAGGGTGGGGGCTGTTGAACGATGAGTACTTTGTGTTCTGAGAAGTGGCAGAACTGGTAGTTGGGTTAGCCATTGTTGCGACAGAGACGAACTAACGAACCAACCTCGAACCCTATGCCTTAATACTATGTGATTCGTTACTTGTGCCGACAAATACCGCGTGGATTCTTGGAGAGGACAATGCAAGATGTGGTTTGAAGTCAAGCCTGGATCACGGAATCTATAGCAGGCGCGTCCAATTGTACTGTTGGCGACTTTGATCCTGTGATCAATTTCCCCGTTTAGACATTATCCCCTCTTCAAATGCCTTTTAGATATCGTCGCAGTACCAACAGCAGTACAACTTACAAGTAGCCATTCAGAGCAGTATGCTGGCGAAGTGCATCAGCTCGGACCGTCTCATTCATTCTATTACAGACTGGTAACACATTGCCTTGCTTGAGTGGCTCATTTGCGTAACTAGGGCTTGTCGTTGCTACTTTCCAATGACTCGGCATTGACAATGCTGCAGCTTCGTGTCTTGGTTCGGCTAACGCTTTCTGTCGGAGGAATATCGGCGCTTTCGGACTCCTGATTCCTGAGGGACCCTGCACGCGAGGACAAGGACCATCTGGACAGCAGCTTAGGTTGGACCCATCACCCCGATCCTTGGCGCCCAATTGTAATAGCTTGGGCCTGCTCGATCTGCCCAGTCTACAATCAACCAATCCTCAGCGGTCAGCCCTAGTATCCGATGCAATCAACTATCCAAGGCGCCTTGGCCTGACCCATAGACATTAAACAGATTGATTATACAGACAGTATGGAGGATTCTGTCGGTGTGCTACGGTGATCCCGATGGCCCCCATCCTCGGACTGTCACCCACGAGCTTGATTATCGGCCTCTTTGGCATTTTGAACGATAACAGGTCCGGTCATCAAAGCCGAAACCGACAGTGAAACCGCACACGCCGTCAACACCGTACTTCTTGACGATGATTGCACTCCTATCAGCAGAGAGATGACGACGAAAGCGTTGAGTGGGATGCGGAAGAAGGGCGACAACTGGGAAAACTTGTGTCAGTTCAGTTATTTCCCGATACTACGATTAATTTCATACCGTTGCGCGATGTTCGTTTGAGATCAATGTGCCTCTCAGCATTCCTTGAACAGGGTAGTACATCCCAACGCATATACTTCGAACAAACAAAACACACTCTCTCATACCCAACGCCAACCCACTGAGCGCACACGCCAAGCTGCTCAGTTTGGCGTGGACTGTGACAGACGACAGGAGAGGAGATCAAGGAATATAAATTCCGCGATGCGCAGGTACTCTGACCCAAACAAACACCTTTTACGTAGCCATATGATTCGTGTTGTGCTGTATAATAGCGGCGTTGGCCAGGGACTGCCTCGGAGGCAGGCACTGGACCAAGTACAATTTTTTTAACTCGATCTTGCCAGCGGGAGGCGTTCGAACTCCGGGGCTCCGTTCAACACGGAGCTCGAAAGGATAGGGGCCTTGCATTTAATCTACCTGTCGTATGTAGCTTCCGCTGAGATCTGATTATCGATTGTCTCTGCACACACACAACACCTTTCATCTTTCCCACCATGTCTGACGCTCCTGGCCTCACCACATCCATGAATTCCCCAATCAAATGCAACACCTCCTTCTACTGGGAACCTATCTTCTTCAAGGTGCTCCCCAACACAGTCTTGTTTAGGCTCTACTCCCAAATAACAAAGCACCCATTCACACAAAGGTCGGAGATGAGCTGTTCTGCGTCCCCAGAAACGAGTTTACACGCTCATCCGAGGTCTTTGCCGACATGTTCACGCTGCCCTCTGTGGGCATCATCGAGGGCCAAGATAGGGAACACCCAATGCTCCTCGAGGGATACAAGAAATCCGACTTTGAAGCTTTGCTAAGAATTTTGTACCCCCCGTATGCCATCGATTTCTTATCTATCTCGCCAGGCGTACTCAATGGGTCGTAGGCATGAGTCGATAGTCAGTCCCGCATTCACCCTCGAGATGGACAAAGAAGCGTGGATCGGCGTCTTGAGGCTATCATCGATTTGGAATATGAAAACGGTTTGTCCCTCTGTACGGCGGGCTACATGCAGCTGATCGACTCACGATCCGGATTCGTTGTTTAGATCCGGGACTATGCGATTGAGAGATTGACCAAAGAAGTCAATGCCCTTACTCCAGCCGCGAAGATTGTCCTGGCTCGGACGCACAAAGTGAAGAGGTGGTTTGACCAAGGATTCCAAGAATTGATTAGCGGAAAGCCCCCGCCTCTTGAAGAACTCTCCGAGAGCCTAGGGCTAACCTCAGCAGCACAGGTCTTAACTATCAGGGACCACAACAGGTACGGCCCCCCCTGTCCAGTGAGCGGAGTCTTGTTTTGCATCGACTCCGTGAAATGTGGCTATTGCAAGACCAACAAGCCGTATCTTCCAGATGGAAGACGGTGCACTAGCTGTCATTCCCATCTCGGCCCAGATTCAATGCTCTACGCGACAGTCGCAGGGGAAGAGACGTGGTATAGTCCAAACGACCGCAAGATCCTTTACACGGACGTTAGATGTGGATCCTGCCACAAAAACCCATTTACCGATCTAACCTTCCAGTGCCCCAATTGCCATGACGTATCGGAAGGAGGTGTCGACCATACCATGCGAATGACGTCTGTGGACGGTAAACAATTTCAACCAACTGTGAAATCTATGATTGATGTATACTTCGGCGAGGAGATGAAAGAATATCAACTTTTAGAGTAGGAGCAGTACACACCTTTACCATTCGTCACGTACCAGTGTTGGGTACAATCCAACCGTTGCTGAGAATACGAATAAGTACATATGCAAAATCTACAGATGCGTGCAAAAATAATTGGTGATTCGTGGAGTGGTGAGTGAGCATGAACAGCGTGAATATGAGCGGAACACTGTCGTAATTAGCTAGCATAAAGTATTATTGTTCGTCATACTTTTAATCATAATAATGTCGAGTTTGAAGGCCCAATGATACATCCGTGAAGTGAGCGGACGAGAAAGGCGTTTAGAGGTCGATGAAAGTCTTGACCTTGCCGAGCCACTTGACATACTCCTTCTGCTCTTTGAACTCGGCGTACTCGGGAACGAAGAGGGCAACGGTCTCGTTGATGCCACGCTCCTGCAGGAACTTCTCGACCTCTTCTTGAAGACCGATGTCCAGGGTGTCGAACTGAAGCAGGAGGACGTCTATCAGCGAATTCGATCATAGTTAATAATATGCGAGAAACTCACCTGAGGCCCAATGTACATGCCCCGTCGTTTCCAGTCAGCCTCGGCGGTGAGGTCGGTGCCAACCTTAGCATCATCATAGAAAGAAACGTTCTCAACCAAGAAGTGGCCTTCTTGCACCACCATGTCAACGTTCAAGGCACCAGGACCATTGTTCTATAATGATTGTGGCCATGTAAGTGACACGCAAATGGTATCGTGACGAGACTATACACACCTTGGTGATGGTGAGCGAAGCGCGGATGGGGTAGGACGTGGCGCTGTCATCAGCATCTTCCCCCTCAATTTCAGCAGAGGCTTCCAAATCCTCAGCGTCGCTCTGGATATCAGCAATGGAGAAGATGAGTCGGAGGTTCTCGTCTCCGAATTTGCGGACAAGGGCGACTTCGTCTTGGCCCCGGGTGTCCTCAATCTAGAAGGTTCCACGCGTCAGCAGCTGAAATAATTCTGTGCTACTGGGACTTACCGACCAGACGCCCTGCTGGGTGAAAGCAGTGACGAAATCCGGTGTCCCAGGTCCAGCGCTCTCCTCGGTCTCGTACTTGAGCTCCTCTGCAAGTTTTTGCGACAAAGCAAGGTCAGCTGCACCACTAGGTTAGTATTCCGCAAGAAAGGCCATAGTAAACCATGATCTCACTGGAACCACTGCCGAACTTGGCGCTCGATACGGAGAATGCTCTGCTGAGCTGAGCCGCAAAGATAGGTCTGGGAATGGCATATCTTGTGGCGGCAGGTGCAAATCGAGTGCGGGCAGACACACGGACGACCTGGCGGAGAGCACGGATGGCAGACATGGCGGTGGGTGATAGTAAGGTTGAAGGTAGTGAGATGAGTGTGAGGTTGAAACCAGACCAAAACTTTTTCCGCTGGCTGCGACGTCACGCGTTGAGCTTGGTGTTGTTTGTCTAGGCCTTTAAGGAAAATGATCGGCGGAAGCAATTGTAGCCTTTGGCCTGTTTGTGCGCATGCCAAGCCATTCGACTCGCAATCAAACCACCATCGGCATCTTCGACACTCTACATGGTTCACAAGAAAAACCTACCACATCTTCCTGAAGAACTCCTACGGGAAATCGTATGCAATTTTAAAGGCCAATCACATCATCCTCCCAAGGAAACGGTTGATCGCCTTAGAACCCTCAGCCTCGTCTCACCAGGATTCCGTCGCATCTGTCAAGAACACTTGTTCTCGCGGCTGGAGCTCGGACCAATCTCGCTGAAGTCCGATGGAGGCCATGAGAGACTCCCCGGCTCCAAACTCTTATCCCTATTCAATGGATCGCCCATGCTCGTAACCTTCGTGAAACACATAATAATCCACGATTCGCTCACCAGAGAAAGTTGGTTTGCTTCGCACGAGTACACCTGGCTACTCTTTGACAACAATATTGCGGAAGCCTTGAAGCGAATTCAGCTGGAAAACATCACGTCGTTCGCATTCTACCGGGAGGGTACGAGCTAAATCCCCTTCCCGTCAAAGTTCTCGATGTTATAATGGACATCTGTGGCTCCCCGTCTCTAACATCTGTCACCTTCGACATGGCCACGGTCAAACTACTCGGCGTATGCAATGCCACAGTAACTTGCGTGAACATACGCGGCTATTGCGGAACCTTGAAGGTCGATCCTCATCCAACCCCTGTACATCGGCAACGTAGCTCCCAACTGAAGCTCAAAAGACTCTTCCTGGGCACCGAGAGCGCAGAAGTGCTGCGATTCTTTACAGGAACCCACAACAACATTGATATTACGGGGGTTGAAAACGCTTGAAATCGACCTACCGGCTCAGGTTGGTTACAATGACCCAGTTACGTTTTGCGATTTGATCTCGATATGTTCTCGCTCCCTGGAGCGGTTTGCATTTTGGGACCCCTGGGATCAGAATCTGTACGTTCCTCTACGCCTTTCTTCGCCGCTGGGAACATATTTGCTTAATAACCCTGAAATAGTGACCGAGGAATGATATTCGACACGTCAAGCATGAATTCTCTCCAAAAATTATCATACGGGTATGCTCGCTGATAACGGGCTCGTGGATGTTGTCGAACTCCTCCGATCCCTTAGCAATCCGCATGTCCTTAACACCTTCCATCTATCATCGTTCTACCCACCGCTGAGCCACGTCGTCGTGCCTAATTTATGGAACGAACTAGACTTAGTTCTGGCGGACCCTGTGCGTTTCCCAAATCTCCGCAGCGAGCGGGTAGAGGTCCGTTACGATCTCTGGAGGGTGTCCGACATGGATCTCGACCAGGAAATCAGGCGTGTGATTGCGGAGGAGGTCAAGCCGAACTTAAAACGCCTGCAGGCTGCTGGTATACTAACTGTGGAGGGTGGAGAAGGTGAGAAAGCTTAATATATCGCAGAATTGAGTCTGACAACGAGGCTTCCGTTTCTATGACACTAGAGGCCGAGACCTCGAGTGTATTTCCCTGTGCAGCAGCAATTGTACGTGTCGCCGAGTGGAATACTAAGTGGATGACATTCCATATCGATTTAGAAACCATAATTATTTTCTAAACCTAAATGTCCATCATACGGAGTTCGAATTTTAAGCCTTGCCCCAAATCCTAGTTCCATGTCCCAATCTAGGATTTAGGTTTTCTAGATACATCAAATCATTGCCGGTGCGACCTCCCCCTTGTACCTTTCATCCCTCCCATAATGAGGCGATGCTGTGGTGATAGAAACCTACAAAAACATGCCTCGGATGTTTATAGCTCACAACAGAAGGGTTTTGAAGAAGAACCTCAAGTGCACGCACAAGTCACATCACTACCCCCTCCATCTACTTTCTCTCCCGACATACCTGACGCTCAGGACGGTTTGGATAGCGACATAGAGCTTCAAGAAGCCACATCCTACAACGGCGTGCGATACGGAGTCAGAATCAACCCCACGTCTACATCCCCGCCTGTTAGCCAACTAGTCCCAGAGCCCACAACAACCACTGCAAACTCCAACTCACTCTTCTTCGGTGCACAACTGCTGTCGGGCTTTGCCGCCGCGGCAGTGCTCGACGAACAGCCGGCCGACAGTTATGTCGAAGTCAACTGGCCCGTCGCCGCTGACTGGGTAGACACAACGCCCGAGGTCCAGAGCGCCACTTCCATCACGCCCTACAAGCTCACATACGCCCCCCCCCCCCCCCCCCCCCCCCGCCCCTTCATCTACAGCTACACGCTTCAGATTCTCAACACAAAGAGGCACCGGTTCCACTTCCGGGATGAGGAGGGCGACGTGTACATGATCGAGGCGGGAGGCCACTGGGTGTGGTTCAATTCTGGTAAACCAACCATCAAAGCTATCAGTGCTCATAGAGTACTGTAACAGGAGTAGAGGGTCATCTTGGATTGGGTACACATGCGTAGTTCGCTTTCTTTACTCAAGTAATTGGTGTGGGCTCAGATTCAAACATACTGAGGACATGCTATAAGCGTCACTTGTACGTATATCAGAAGTGTTGTGATCTGACAACCAGTATTCATCGTAGTACCAGCATAATCTATATCATCATCACGAGCGTCCGATACGTCCGGGCCATTGGATCCGCTAACGCCCACAACCTCCCTGGGCGCTGTTGGTTGTAGTAGGAAGCACACAAGAAGCTCATCAGGGGCAGTGACTCTCTGGACCAGTGACATCCAAACGAAGCCCGACTTCCCACATGCCGTCTCCCGATCCCTTCACCCTTGGACAGTATCTTCAACGATGCTTGCCATCTCGCTAGCGAAAGCTCGAATATTCTCGCTTGTTGCTTTCTACATCCTAATACTCATGGCGACAATGGGACTAGCCTACCAAGTGAGTACTATCTGTTAGCGGCTTGACCACTCGTTAACCCTATATTTCGCGGGACTCAGGACCCCAAATTCAGCGCTGAAGACATAGAAAGGATCCAAGCCAGTTTACGGGAAAGCTATGATCTGCTCGTACGTGCACGACCATGCCCCAGGCATAGTCAAGCACCTATTTAAGTCCAAGTGACTTACCACGAATCCCATAGGTTCTCTGGCAAGATGACTTTGTCCCCTGGACGCCATTCAAGGAGGCCCCCGAAAGAAGTCACCGTCGCAGTCGGCCGCCCACATTCCACTCAAATCACCGCTCACAGAGAGAGTCAGAAGAACTTGCAGAGGCTCAAGTCCACCTCCAACATGTTGGACGTCCGCCGAGAGCCACTGGATCCGACTCGCTCAGGAGAGTCGCTGCTCGAGAGATTTTGAACAACATTATCGCACGGCGGCTAGGCGTGAATCCAGACATTGAGGACTAGAAATCCGAAGGTTTGATACCGTAGAGGTCCAGCCTGTCAAGGTAGAGAGGGGTAGTGTTCTGAATAGAAGATGTGGGTTCAAGATGATTCAACCCAATTCCTGACGTACTATAAGTGGTGCCCAGAGTGCTCCCATTTCATTTCAGAACCTAGAGAAGCCAGCCCCTGTCGGCGACCGGCGGGTCCGAACCCGGGTCAATCGAAGCCGTCGTGAACCTGGTTCAGCGCACACGAGCCTCGAACTTCCTTCCGCCACTCAACTCATTCATCGCTTTTTTCTGCTCATCTTTCACGATGGTCGCAGATCTTCCAACAGAACTTATCAGGGAGACCCTGAAGTACATCAGAGGGCCTTCCTGGGATATACCCTCCCACCACAAGAAACATCTCAAGATCACAAGCCTGGTATCTTCCACCTTTCGCAAAATCTCACAAGAGTTCTTGTTCGAGAAACTGGAGCTGGGTTTGATGCCACGCTGCCTTCAACATCCTGGCCACGACATCTACCAGGGAGCCAAGCTTTTATCCGTATTCACAACATCCCCGAAACTCGCCACCCATGTCAAGTATATCGACCTGAACGACTTTTACTTCAACGCGACGGCGAAATGGTGGCTGTCCGCCGACCAAGACATCGCCCAGGCGCTTCGCTACATTCCACTCCACAGGATCATCGCGTTCCGCTTCAGAAGCTTCAAACGCCGTTGGGATTCGCTAGCAGGTGAAACGCAGGACGTGATTCTCAGCATCTGCAGCTCTCCTTGCCTCAAGTCGTTAGAGGTCGATGGCACTTTTCTCAAGGTCCTTGACGCTTGCAGTCCGTCTCTGAATGACTTGAAGGTCTACGAGCCTGATCATGAACCCCAAATTTTATCGCTGGTCGTGCCAGAGGAGCGGCAGCAGGGCGCAAATAAGCTGAGGCTCGAACGATTGGAGATCAACTCCCTCTCCCCTGTCCGCGGGGCGATTCATACTGTCCTGGATCCTTCCAATCGCATCGAAACCTCCCGGTTGAAATTGTTGACCATTTCTGCCGGTGTACACCATTACGACTCTGAAGCCATCGGCCAGCTCCTGGAGAGTTGCACGTCATCCCTCGAGAGCTTTATATATCGCAAGTTCTATCACCGACGTAAGCATATTTTCCTATCGAGTCTGCATTTGCTGATTTACAAGCATCAAAATGATCATATGTACTTATGATCCCGTCACCAGCGGACTATCTCAATTTCAATGACCCACACCCCTTCGAACTGTCCAGGCTCAGCGCGCTCAAACGGTTCGGGTGCATTTACCTCAACCAAGGCGATACAACATCTATACCAGCAACTTCTTTATCGGCTCTCCTCCCTCTCTTCCACTCCCTACCTTCCCTGTCTCCCCTTGAGGTTTTCCACCTGCGTCCCTGTTACGACCAGAGGGCTTCCTTGAGCCAGACGGCAAATCTGGCTGGTTTGTGGGATCAGTTCGACGCCCTCTTCGCGGACCGCCAGAGGTTTCCGAGTTTGAGGTGCGTGCGTATCACGATTTCGTATGTCTCTCGCGATGGGGCCTCGGAAGAAGACAACGCACGTTATTTGAAGGATATACCACAGAAGATAAAGTCGCACCTGAAACGACTGACGCGCGCCGGGATCCTTGCGGTTGATGTGTCTTTGGGTGAGTGCAGCTTCATCATAACATTGTGAGGGCACCGTTTGCTCAGCGCAAGTTTGCGACGTATGGTTTGTGTTCATTTAGATTATTCTGAGTTTCATTTCGGGTGGCCGTCAGCGTCGGGAATTGAAGATGATTAGATTTAGCTCTGTAACGAAGCAGTAATACCTCGAGAGTCAATGTTCTGAATAGAAGATGTGGGTTCATGATGATTGAGCTCAGCCTGCATCACAATTCCGGCGTTGCAAGCCGTACTTGTGGACTTATGAGTGGTGGTGCTCATAGTGCTCGCATTGTATTTCAGATTCTAGAGACCTTTCAAGGAAAACCAATGATTGAATTAAACGCCCCTGTCGGTGACCGGCGGGTCCGAACCCGGGTCAATCGAAGCCGTCGTGAACCTTGTTCAGCGCGCACGGGCCTCGAACTGCCCATCCTTCCACCTTCAACTGATTCATCGTTATTCTCTGCTCACCTCCCTCGATGGCACCAGATCTCCCAGAGGACCTTCTAAGGGAAATCCTGAAGCATGTCAGGGGGTCTTCCCGCAATATTCCCTCCGATAGCAAGCATCTCCTCAGAATCACGAGCCTTGTATCTCCCACCTTTCGCGAAATCTCACAGGAGTTCCTGTTTGAGAAACTAGACCTTGGTCCTATGTCGAGGGTCCCTCGAGCTGGCGAGGACAGCTGCTTGGGAGCCAAGCTCCTATCCCTATTCACCCAGTCCCCGAAACTCGCTACCCTCGTCAAATATGTCGACTTGGACGACAGCTACGCCGAGGGTGTTGAGGGCACATGTTCTTCTTGGCTCCACATCGACAACGATATCTCCCCCGCCCTTCGCTACATCCCACTCCAAAGAATCGTCGGCTTCCGGTTCATGGGCGTCGACTGGAACCAGCTGCCGCCACAAACGCGATGCGCCATTATAGTAATCTGCAGAGCTCCTGAGCTCAAAACCTTAGTCCTTGGGGAAGTACCTCCTGGGATGCTTGATGTTTGTGGACCGTCTATCAAGGATTTGACACTATGCGGGCCATTTAGATTGGGCGGACAGCAAGAGCAACAGCAGGCCGCCAGTAAGTTGACGCTCGAACGATTGACGGTCAACTCGATACTTGGTCTCGAGGGCGTGCATTTTGCCCTGGACCCATCCAATCGCATTGCAACCAACCGGTTGGTATCTCTGAATGTTAAAACCGGAATGGCATGCTATGACGATGCTGTCATCGGCCGTCTCCTTGAAAGTTGTGCCCCATCACTCGAGTGCTTTGTGTATCGCACGTCCTATAATCTATGTGAGCGTTTGCATGAGTATTACTAGACCGACTACGTACTGACTGGAGCTATGCCCCAACAGTCCACTTCGTTGCGGGCTCAGAAGCACCGCAGTTCGACCTGTCAAAGCTCAGTGCTCTCAAGCTGCTCGCGTTTAGGTACATCCATCATTGTGACCCAAGGCCCTCTCTTGCAGACACAGTTTTACCCTTCCTCCTCCCTCTCTTCCATACCCTACCTTCCCTGTCGCCTCTCGAGAATTTTTACCTGCACGCAGAGCACGAGGATCCAACGGCCCTGTTTCATATGGCCAGTTCGACTAGTATGTGGGACCAGTTCGACACCCTCTTTGCAGATCGTTCAAGGTTTCCAAATTTGAAATGCGTACGGATCACAGTCACCTGTGGCTTTCTCGATGCATCAGCTGGGGAAGATACAGTGCTTTATGTGGAAGAGATAGTACGGAAGATAGGGTTGCACCTAAGACGACTAACGCGCGCCGGGATCCTTGTGGCTGAAAAGTCGACGGGTGAGTAGTTCTCATTGCGTGACGTCATGCGCACTGCATCCTGAGCATCGGTATCTACAGATAACGCTGTACCTGATTACGAATGGTCGTAAATGTCTGAATAGCATGATTCTTCATCTGCCCTCTGATACGCAGACTTGCCGGATTGTTTAATTTCTTTGTTATACATCAAGCTGTACCAATTTCCAATCTACGTATCCTCTAGCTTCGGATCGCAAGAGCCAATGCTTGAGACAGTTGTAATAGTTTGAAGCTATCTAAGTAATTGGGCAGCAAATAAAGCTGATATCCAGAATATCATTGGTCCATTTCCGAGTTCGCGCCGGCCTCAACAAAGAGGAGGGGTCATTCTCAAGAAGAGCCCTAGGTCTCATCTTCAGGCTGGGAATTGCAGCGAGAGTCATAATAAGGAAGCTATCGCACTTATCTCTGCCCGTTGGGTTAGTGTACACTCCAATGGGAATGTGAATGGGTCAATTCCTGAGTTACCCGTCCTCGCTCTGCTTCATGATTATTAAGGTCCTCCCCTGCATCGTAATTCCTGCCACCTATTCGAGACAACAAGTGTTTCGGGCTGTCCTTTGGAACGTGTGAGCGATGCTCCTAATGCTCTACTCGAGTAATTGAACAATGTAGAACCTAGAGTCCTCTAAACGAAAGTTTATGATTAGGATTTCGAATCAACCCCTGTCCTAAACACAGGTCCGGGTCAATCGAAGCCGTCGTGAACCTAGGTCCACCGCCGGCGCACGGGCCTCGAACCTACCCTTCCCTTCAACTGTCACTGATCCCTCGCTAATTCTTGCTCATCTTTCTCGATGGTTGCAGATCTTCCAGCAGAACTTCTCAGGGAGATCCTGAAGTACATCAGAGGGTCATCCTGGGATATACCCTCCAACAGCAAGAAACATCTCAAGATCACGAGCCTGGTATCCCCCATCTTTCGCGAAATCTCACAGGAGTTCTTGTTCGAGAAACTGGAAGTTGGTCCTATGCCACGCATCCCTCAACTTGGCAAGGACATCTGCTTGGGAACCAAGCTCCTATCCCTATTCACCCTGTCCCCGAAACTCGCCACCCATGTCAAATATATCGACCTAAACGACACGTACGCCCCGTGCGTTGAAATCACGGGCAATATTTCGTCGATGTTGTGGCTGGACATCGACCATGACATTCCCCAGGCGCTTCGCCGTATTCCACTGCAAAAGATCGTCGCGTTTCGCTTCAGAAGCTTATCAGACAGCTGGGATTTGTTACCAGGTGAAACGCAGGACGTGATTCTCAGCATCTGCAGCTCTCCTTGCCTCAAGTCGTTAGAGGTCGAAGCCGCTTTTCTCGGGATCCTTGACGCTTGCGGTTCTCTGAAGGAGTTGAAGGTCAACTGGCCTAATTATAATCACCTCATCTCGACGGTGGTCGTGCCGGAGGAGCGGCAGCGCACGAATAAGCTGACGCTCGAAAGATTGGAGATGAACTTCGTCCGCTGTAGTCTCAAGGCGATTCATCCTATTGTCCTGGATCCTTCCAATCGCATCGAAACCTCTCGGCTGAAATCATTGACCATTTCTGCCAGTGTCCGCTCTTACGACTTCACTGTCATCGGCGGTCTCCTGAGGAGTTGCACGTCATCCCTCGAGAAGTTTATATATCGTGGCAAGTCCTTCGGTCTACGTGAGTGCATGATCTTATCTAATACCGAGTGCCTTTGCACCAAAATGACCATATGTACTGACATGAAATCTGACCCCGTCAACCAACAGGCTGGAACGACATTTGCGTTCATGATCCACAGCAATTCGGGCTGTCCAAGCTCAGCGCGCTCAAACGGTTCGCGTGCATTTACACCAACCATGGGGACACAACATCTCGGCAAGAAACCGCTTTATCATCTCTCCTCCCTCTCTTCCACACCCTACCTTCCCTGTCTCCCCTTGAGGTTTTCCACCTGTATCCCTGGTACGACGAGAGGGTTACCTTGGAGCAGATGGCCAATCTGGCTGCTTTGTGGGATCAGTTCGACGCCCTCTTCGCGGACCGCCCGAGGTTTCAGCGCTTGAGGTGCGTGCGTATCAACGTCTCATATATCTCCCGCGATGGGGCCTCGGATGAAGACGATGAACGTTATGTGGAGAGTATACGACAGAAGATAAAGTCGCACCTCAAACGACTAATGCGCGCCGGGATCCTTGCGGTTGACGTGTCTTTGGGTGAGTGCAGCTTCATAACAATGCGAGGGCACCGTTTGCTCAGCGCAAGATTGCGACGTATGGTTTGTATTTAGGCTATTCTGCGTGTCATTTCGGGTGGCCGTCAGCGCCGGGACTTGAATTTGATTAGCTGTGTTGTGAAGCGGTAATACCTGCGAGTCAAAGGAAGGTGTAGCGTTCTGAAGGGAAAATGTGGGTTCATAATGATTGAGGTCCGACTCTGCATCGAGTCCCGCGAGCGTACCAATATACCTGGTTCTGACCATTTTCCTGTCGCCTTCACAGGGCTTCAACTTGTATGCAGATGGGAAACAGTGAACATAAAGTCTAACATAGAAAGGCAGCATGCAGTGCGAAATCAAGACTTATAAAAAATACAGAGTAAGAAGGAAATCGAATATAGAAGTAGAAATATCTGTGTGGAAATCGAGAATTATGAAGAACGGCAATTCTGAAATGACGTAGGAAAAAAGAAAAATTGAGGTCGATACCCCAGGGCCCAACGAGTAGCAGATGATAACCGCTCTCTCCTCAGTTAATTCCGCGGCTAGATGCAAGAAAGAACACAGTCTCCCAGGTTAATGCGAACATTCCAGATGTTTAAAAGTCAACTTGCTTATCCCTGTCTGTAAGCGGGACGTACTGTAATACGGGTGTCAGTTGAAGGTTAGGAACTCAAAGGGCGGATGACACGCACTCGTACGCCCATTACGCGTTCCTGCTTGATACGGCCGCTTTTGTCCTTATCGACGTGTTCGATGTATTGAGTGTAGGTCCCGACGGGGATGAACATGCGGCCTCCCGGTGCGAGTTGGTCTAGGAGGGCGGGTGGAATAGTGGGCGCCGCAGCACCCACATGGATAGCGTCGTACGGACCTATAATAATCGAAATCGTGTACGTTCAGTTCCAATACCACCACAAATTCGAACTGAGCGGATGAGGAGACGACCCACCTCCAGCAGCGTACCCATCCCTTCCATCACCGGTGATCATCTCGATCTCGCCGTTCTTCAGTGCTTCGCCCAACCCATCTTTCTCTAGGTTCCCTTTGGACCATTCGACCAGCTGGGGGACGTGGTCGATTCCGACTACTTTACCGGTGGGTGAGACGAGATGGTGGAGGACCGCGGCGAGATAGCCACTGCCGCTCCCGATGTCAAGTACGCGGGATCCGGGTCGGAGGTAGGGTAATAGATGTTCAGATGCGTATGCGTGCTATACGAAATGATGAGGTTTGAATACGACAAGGCGATGTGGCCCGTCCGACGTACCATATGAGGAGCACTGATGGTAGCTCCATGTCCGATCGGCCTGCGCAGCTCGTTCAGACCCCAATTAATCTGCAGAATCTAATACGCAACTGAGGAGAATCCTCGTAGGCCGCTCGTTTGTTGAGCACGTAGTTGGCTCTGTCCACGGATAGCATTGCCTGGGTTGCAGATGGAGATTCAATAGGGTTTTCCGGCTTGGGCTGACTGTACCTTTGCTACGCGGTCGGATGCGAGAATTCGCTCGTTCTTGAGGTTGGAGATGAGCTCCGAGTTTGAAGCTCCTCCACAGCGCCAGGCCATTGTTGAATACGATATCAGTAATGATCTTAGAAATTTCAGAGTGCCTGGTCGTGGCCGTCAAAGGGAAAGCAGCTACATAAGCTGAGCATCATGATGTGGAGCCGAATGAAATAGCGGAGATCCCCCGCTTTGGCACCCGCGTGGCAATGCAAGACATCATGCCAAGCCAATCCCGGCAACTCGCGGGTCCGAGATTTCAAACCCAGTCGTTGCGTTCCCACGCAGCAAAATATGCAAACACATTCATCGCTGACAGCCAAGGCTCTTCGTTTCTCCACCACCATCTCATTCTCTTACCGAACTTCACACCCTTATCCTTTCCTTATAAAACGGGAGTGTGCTCCTAAAGTTGACTTTTGAACAGGTGCCGACGATGGACGTGGATATGAAGAACAAATTGGACGATGGGATTTTGCCGCCTGCCAGCAATGGGAGGGACAGGGATCGAGGGTACGAGCGAGACAAGGATAGGGACCGCGAGAGGGATAGAGATCGGGACAGGGAACGCGACTTTGACCGGGAGAGGCGTGACAGGGACCGTGACCGTGATAGGGACTTTGACAGAGAACGTAGAGACCTTGGTAAGTTCTATATTGCAGAGTTCATACTCTTATTCATACTTTCAAGGTCCATTACAAGGTCGCCCCAGGCCAAGGATTGGTGACCACTGGGAACCAGAAAGGCGAAATGGCGAGGTAGGTCACTACTGGTCAATGCGCAAACAGTCGCTAATATGTCTCTTCAGCGTCGCAAGCGTTCTCGCAGCCGTTCGCGCTCACGCTCCAGGCGTCGCAGCGCTTCTCCTCGTAGGCGCCGGCGCTCGCCTTCCAGGACCCGCAGTCCTCGTTCTCCTCGTTCCCGATCCCGTAGCCGTGACAGGCGAGGCGGCGGTCCCGGCGGTTTCGCCAATGACTCCTTTGCCCGCAGTCTCGGTGGGCCAATGAATGCCTCCATCGAAGAAGCGGCCGAATTCGCCAAAGTCAGCAAACGCGAAAACCGGGTCTACGTTGGCAACCTCAGCTACGACGTCAAGTATCGCGACCTTATGGAATTCATGCGGGGAGGTGGGTGGGGGATACATCTCAGCCTAGTTTTTCGTTTTTGTTTCTTGGACATTGAAGTGGGGGGTTAGTTTTGGATTCGGAGTCGCTGTTGATGATGAGTTGTGGTGCTCGAGGCGCTTGAACTAGAGAATTGGACAGGCGGGCACTGATCGATTGGCGCGTAGTCATCATTGCCCTGGACTCTCATGGCCGTCGTGGTCCGCCATTTGCGTTGCGTTGGCATCGAAGGAAGCAGGCAGGCATGGGGTGGGCTTTTTGCTGCGTCGCATCCTGGTGTTGTGAAGATGATGATGCGGGGAGGAATCTTGAACTTGCTAACCCAGCCCAGCTTTTCACCCTTTCGAACTGTTTCATTGCGTTGCTGTTGTTTTTGACGGTCGAGTTGTGGAGAGGATATTGATGGGACTTTTCTTTTGGGATTGGCAGCTGGTGAGGTTCTCTTCGCCGAAGTTCTCGTTACGCCGACTGGGATCTCCAAGGGATGCGGGTGCGTACTATTTTTTGATTGATCATTGTCCTTTACTGATACGTCCTCCCCCAGAATCGTCGAATTCGCCTCGCAAGAAGACGCTCAGCGCTCGATTCGTGAATTGTCTGAACAAGCCTTGCTTGGAAGGCCTGTATTTATTCGCGAGGTAAGCGACATTTATTCTTGTGAGAACTTGATTTGACATCTGTTTCTCCTAGGACCGAGAAAACGAAGCTCGATTTGGTGCCACACCTGTACCGGGCAAGATCGGTATGGCAATGGCGGGTCAGGGTCTCCACGCAGCGCCCCCTCCTCGTCCTCCCTCCCATAACTACTTTGGATCTGGGTCGAACCCTGGCAACCAGCTATATGTCGGAAACGTATGTGCCTATGTTTCGTATGTATATTCTCATATTGACACGATTTTAGCTCCCATACCAAGCTGGTTGGCAAGACTTGAAGGATCTGTTCAGGGCTGCTGGAAGCATCGTGCGCGCTGATATCAACATTGGAGTGGACGGTAGACCCAAGGGGTCGGGAACTGTTGTGTTTGAAACATCAAAGGATGCTCTGCAGGCTGTTTGTATGTCACTCTTCCTTGTTGTGTCGTTTGCTTGGGATTTGCTGATGCGAGTATCTAGCAATGTATCATGGGTTTGAGTGGTACGGAAGAATCCTAGAAGTTCGCGAGGTACGTTTCGGTCTACAATTTTTAGGTTGATATATATGTTGATTCCTCGTTTTTGTAGGACCGTTATGCTGGCCTAACAGGGCCAGGCTTCCGCGGAGGCTTGCGCGGCAACCCACCACGCGGTGGACTACGCGGGTTTGGCGGGCGAGGATTTGGACGTGGAGGTGGATTTGGGGGTGGACGTGGCGGAGGTGGAGGTGGAGGTGGTGGATTTGGGGGTGGCGCTGGTGCTGGAGCCGGACCTGGTGGAGCGGCAGGACGGGATTTCGGCCAAGATATATATGCGGATTATAGTGGGCCTGAGAGTGCTGCCGCCGCCGCCGCTGCGGGCGGTCCTCCTCCGAGCGGGGGAAGTGGAGGAGGCGCTGGGTTCAAGATGGATCCCTATTTCGCGCCATTTGGACCGAACTATGTGGAGCCTGAGCCGAGCCAGCAGATCATGGTTCGCAATGTACGTATTGATTTCTTTTCTGTGCATGTGACTTGGAAATCTGACGGTGTGATTGTGTAGCTCCCGTGGTCGACTGCAAACGAAGATCTGGTGGAGCTGTTTGAGACGACAGGCCAGGTTGAGTTGGCGGAGATTCTGTTTGATGGGACGAGGAGTAAGGGGTGTGGTGTCGTGCAGTTTGGGCAGGTTGCGGAGGCGGAGACTGCGATTGCCAAGTTCCAGTCGTACATGTATGGGGGGAGACCGTTGGGTGAGTTTCTTCCTTTGTTTTCCTTCTTGTCATTCTTTTGCGTTCCTTGCGTTTGAGTGAACGGCGGTACTGATGATTGAACTTTCGCTTTGTAGATGTGCGATTTAACGATCGGTGGCATACGTTCTCGCCATCTGCGGCCAAGGGCGGACAGATTGTGCCTATGCAAGCGGATGCATAGGATGTGTGCTAGTTATGGGGCTCCCCTGTGTTTGCCGGTCTCCACGTATTTCTTGTCCTACCTCCTTACATTACTTGCGTTGTTGCCCCTGATGCTCTGTTTCCGTTCCCATTCCTGTTTTCCTATTTTACCTCCCCGATCGCACTCGCTTTTACACTGTTTGTTCGGCTGATTGGTGATATTCGGTTGATTCATGAAAGTATGGTACTGTACATGTTATTGGTAGTCACTACTTGGCACTGGTTGAACATAGCTGAGTTGATATGAGATGAGATGAGATTGTCGTAGTCGCGTATACTAAGTGCTTTTTGCTTCTTGGTTGGTGTTAGATGATACTTGGATATGTAATCGTTAGACAGGTGGGCACGGGAGCAAGCCCCCGAAGTTGGTCGTCGTGTTCAGCTTGTGCCTCGCCTCGGTCAAGGGTATAAACGATCCCGTTCTCAAAGACCCACAGTCGGTGATGGAAACCGAGTCTGACTCCGCCAGATTGGCTAAATAATTGAATATATCTGTTCTGAACATGGCTACACCCTACCTCTCGCGAAGTTTAGATCTGGGTGGAAGCCCAGAAAAGCTCCAGTAAGTTCTTTCACCAAACATACAATGATGACACTGATGAAACGGTCATTGGCCAATTCCCCAGACAGATTTCACTATCTACAGCGTCTTTGCCATCAAAATAGAGTGGTTCGACGAGTTTACTCTCAGGCACCCGGACATGGCGCATAGAGTTTCCTATAAATCCATCGACAAATATAGGAACTGGAAAATAAGACATAGCCCTGAGCTGGCGAAACGAACCCCAAGAGCCTTCCGTGAGTCATTTCAATGCCCAGTGGAATCAATGCTCCTGCAACTACCGTATGGCCGTTCGCAGACCAGATTTCTAGATGGTCACCCCAACTTGAATGAGCCCCCCACTCATATCATGCTTCTCTTGAGGTGTATTCCATACTTTTGCGAAGGCCAGATTGATGATCAGGACCACCCGGACGCGAATTCGATCATGACCGCAACAGACAAGGACCTCGCCAAACTGAGAAATTTCCTGGACTTTGTCAAGGGCACCACGGGGCTCGATCTCGCACCTGAGATGCTTGAGTTTACGTGGGAGGTTATTCCATTCAGGAAGTAATGAGGGAGTTATATGTACAGTACGCACAGCGACGCTCGGAAGTTATAATCGGCCTTGAATCAAAATCCCTTAGAGGCTTTAAATGGCATCCAAGGGACAAAGACATAGTTCCAGGGCATGCAAGTCTGTTATACGGTTTTAAGCTAAAAGCGAGCGTCTATCCCAGTTCTACGATCCGTAATAGCTTTGATGGTTGGTTTACCCGAATTAAACCACAACCAATGGCTCCCCCTTCCCGGCATCAAGCATGTAAACATCGTCTTCCTCATCCCTAAAGTAGAACAGGTGCTCGTTCGTGTTGGTAATCTCAAGCGTGTAGCTGTAGATTGGTGTGTGGCGACTGTATGTGCGCTTGTAGAGTATTGTGTGATGGAAGTGGAGTGAGGCAACGCCTGCCAACGCTGTGTGTACAGAAAAACGTCGCACATCAAATTTCTCTGATGGCTGTTCCCACACAACCTCCGCAACAGTCATTTCTCGAGTTCGAACATAATTAGAGCGATTATAGGTGGTTGTAGTCTACTTCAGGCAAATATTAACGAATACGAAACCTGTAAGAAGTGAAAGGCAATTAATCTACAGAAAAAAAGCCCCAAATATGCGATAATTTGGGTTACTGTAAGGTAAATAACAAGGTCAATCACACAAGTCCAAGTCCATGAGCTCCTCCTTTTCCTCCCAGCTCATTTCAACAGCCATCGGTCCATTATTAATGTCTGCACCAGGTTGAGGTAGTACCGTACCAGTAGAGTCCGTTGGAAGTTTTTTCAGTAACAGCTGAACGGCTACTATCAAATTTCGCAGGAGATCTTCTCGCCGTGACTTACTCAGCAAAGGCTTTGGCAACACAACGTCCGGTGCGATTCTTCGATGCCATTCCAGCTGGAGTCGAATCTCCGTAACCGTAAGCTTCTTTCCGGAACTGCTGACGCCTTTTTGAAGACTTTCTAAGTTTAACTCGGGCGTTACCGCGCTGATTTCGTCTTGTTTGGCCTTTTCCTTCTCGTGCTGCTCTAGTGCCCTCTGTCGCTTGGAGTTAACCTCCTGTTCGTCGTGCTGAATCTCGAGTTCGCGCTGTCTTCGGTTGATCCGCATGGCTTCGCGTTTCCTAGCTTCCCCCATCACAAACTTCCACTGATCCATGCGTGGAAGGCGAGCTTGAATGAAATCCTCCGTGCTGTTCCGTGTGTACATGGCCTTTGAGCTGATTGTGGTTGTTGTGAGACTTGGTGCCTTTCGAAGCATGAGTCTGGTTGTCCCTAGAGCACCCTCGTTGTGGTCGTTCGTTGAGTTGATGAATATTCGTGCCCTGTCTGGACTGTTCAGTACATCAATCTTCCCGCCTTCTCGAAATTCTGAGGTAAGTCGCTCCCAAGTGTCCAAAGCGCCAGAGAAGAATGCTGAGATGCATCCTTTAAGGTGTGGCATTGATGGGGAAAGCCTTTGGACAGCGTAAATAACATCTGGCCGTTCCCAAAGCTCGTGGTCGAGTGTTCCGTGTGTGAAATCCCCATCACCGGCGCCTAAAATCAAGTCAGGGTTGTTAATGATTGCGCGGCAGTGGTTTTTTACCTTTGAATGCACCGGGCCCAGGTCAAGAGCATTGACTCGATCCTTGCCCCCTCGACGAACAAGCCGCATATAAGGTTTGCTGACTGCTTCGCTATAAAGCGCAAGCGTGCACAGCTCCGTCAATGTGGGAATATCCTTCAAACCCAAAAAGATGTTGTTCTCCATGTGGTTGAAGTTGCGTGCTTGCTTTTTGTCTCGAACAAAGAGCAAGAACTCAAGGTAAACTGGTAGATTTACAATGAGCTCTGCTGCGGCGCTGCAATGAGACTGAAAGCGAGTATTGCTTGTATCTGGAAAACGGATGGTGTACCCGACACGATTTTCGAAGAACATGCGGTACGTGTCCTGTTGGCCCTTCTTGTCGTCCTTGTGCCGAAACACCGCCCCAGCCAAGCTAGTGAGCTTCACCCCTCCACCTTCTGATACCTCTAAGGCATTATCGTGTGCTTTTCCTGGCCCTGCATCGACAGCAGCTGCATTGGCGCGGTTCATCAGTTTGATGGGCGCCTCTCCGACTGATTTCCAGAACTCCATCAACCCCCGAACCCCTCCCTTGACCGAATTTAGCTCCTTGTGCATGCAGCACCCTGCCCAAATAAACATAGATGCTCTCGCCCGCTCATCTTCTGATAGCCCATTCCACGCATTCTCGCCAAACTGTGTGCAGACTTGGTTTATGGTATCGTTGTTGTGCCGTTCCTTCTCCTCCTTCGAAAGCCTATCCCAAACTGCCATTCCACCAAGTTGAGTGATTTTCTTCGCCACAATCTCATTGATTATAGGCAGAAGGTCTTGAACCCTCAAAGACTCCATTACCCGCTTTCCCTCCATGAATTTTGCCGAGGTGACCTTCCAATCCTCCAATAGACGCGCTAACTTCTTCTGATCCTCCGCGTGATCGCTTCCCAAACCAAGGATATTAGCAGCAAAGCTTTTGAGGTCGACAGGGGTTTGTTTCCCAAGATTGCTGCTGTTGTATGTGCTGTAGTAGCCTGTGGTTAGCTCTTGAAGGCCCTTGAGCTGTGTTTCACTTGTGTGATTCGGTGCATTTGTGATTCCCAGAAGGCGAGTGGTCATCTCTCTTTTTGGCTCTCCATATTTGCTTGCGTAATTTGGTGCAAGCAGCGTAACATGGCGAGATTCAAAGGTGCGATGGCGGATTGTTGTTCCATCCGAACTTAGAGTAAAGCCTGTTTTAATTTTTAAGTGAGACTATATATTTGCGAAGCTTGTAGAACATATACCTGCGGAGTTTTCGGGTCGAAGTTCATCTACAATTTGAAGTTCTGCGGCAATTCCGGCTTCTGAGACGACCCGGCGAACCGAGCGCGTGTCTATGTGATCCAACACATTCACCCCTATCCCTCCCGCAACTGTATGAATAACGGAGTCCACCTTTGACTCTGTCACATTCAATGCCACCAGCTCCCGGACCATACCCCTTGCTGAAACCGAAATTGTTCCGCCCTTTTCTTTCATTGAGAAATCTCCTATCCATCGCTTCGATGCTCCGTTTTCCTTCTCCAATGCATTCTCCTTTGCTTTGGCAACTTTACGTGCATCCCGCATCTTCGCCGAGCGCTTTACTTTCTGGTAAGATGTGTTGAGCAACGAGTTTGATGATTTGATGCGAAGTGCTTGACGTCTCTTTGCGTGATATTGGCGCGTTTTGATAGCTAGCTGGTTAGCTAGGTTGTCTCGCTCGGTCTGAAGCTGGTCAGCCCGTTCAATATGGATGCAGATGCTTGATGCACTGTCTTGGGCAAGTGTACTGGGACTTCCGGAGTTGATGCAGGCATCCTGGCTGATTTTTGCTCGATTTCTGAGGTTTTTAATATGACCACGCTGTAAGTTAGTGCGACCCATTGCCTGAGAGTGCCGGCGCTGTGGTTAAGGAGGAAAAGGTGGTGCCTGGGCGGCCAGAGCTTGATATGTGCTGGCATTCGGCGTAACGCGTCTTTTCCCCGACGCGCTGAATAGGGGCGCGACTGATTTCCTTTTTTGGTCAGAATCTCTACCTCTGGACTCAAACCACCTTTTCTCATTCAGAACAACTGCTTATCCCCAATTTTTTTGCATAATTCTGTATAGAACGGTGCTCTACAGAGGTTCTTTGTGCTACATTTTCAATATCTGTCCTGGTCATGTTTTTACGGCTAACTTAAAACCCGGTTTTACCTCTTCCCAAGGCCTTTTCAAAATTCGGCCACAAAGGATGTCTTTATATCTACTTCCTAATCATTATGTCTCTCACATTCGAAGCGTAATTTGGGCTCTTTGAGCAGATAAAAATTTGCGACACGATTTGGCTGGTCGCGTCGGAGTTTGAATTGGCGGGGCGGTGCCTCACTCCAAGAGTAATAAGGTAGTACCTGGACTTCCAATGCGCCTGGGTATTTTCTCAGGCACTACGGACGGTTTAATATCGCATCTAGTAATGCGATATACCCTGCTGCACTACTTTATTAAAAGACGTAGTAAGAGAGTTAGGGACTGGGGAATCCTCTACATCGCTCGTGGACATGTAGACGGCGCTTGTTTGAGAAATAATATAAAGAACAGGATAGAACGGGATGTACGGGTGGCAAATCATACATACAATTTGCATATGGACCGCAAAAATGGCCTAGACTGGGCGGAGCGAGCGGGCCCAAGCTCTTACAATTGGGCGCCGAGGATCGAGGTGATAGGTCCAACCTAAGCTGCTGTCCAGATGGTCCTTGTCCTCGCGCGCAGGGTCCCTCAGGAATCAGGAGTCTGAAAGCGCCGATATTCTTCCGACAGAAGAGCCTTAGCCGAACCAAGACACGAAGCTGCAGCATTGTCAATACCGAGTCATTGGTAAGTAGCAACGACAAGCCCTAGTTACGCAAATAAGCCACTCAAGCAAGGCAATGTGTTACCAGTCTGTAATAGAATGAATGAGACGGTCCGACCTGATGCACTTCGTCAACATACTGCTCTTAATGGCTACTTGTAAGTTGTACTGCTGTTGGTTCTACGACGATATCTAAAAAGCATTTGGAGAGGGGATAATGTCCAAACGGGGAAATTGATCACAGGATCAAAGTCGCCAACAGTACAATTGGACGCGCCTGCTATAGATTCCGTGATCCAGGCTTGACTTCAAACCACATCTTGCATTGTCCTCTCCACGAATCCACGCGGTATTTGTCGGCACAAGTAACGAATCACATAGTATTAAGGAATAGGGTTCGAGGTTGGTTCGTTAGTTCGTCTCTGCCGCAACAATGGCTAACCCAACTACCAGTTCTGCCACTCCTCAGAACACAAAGTACTCATCGTTCAACAGCCCCCACCCTGTTCCAGAAGACCCCAGCATCGAATCCGCAACCTCGAATACGACAACACCAAATCGACAAGTCACCGATAGTCCACAGCACCCCTCAACCGCCATCGCAATCGAAAAAGCACAATCAGGTGCATTTGCCGTGACAGAAAACACACCCCACAGCTCAAGCAGCACTGCCATGGCAGCAAACGGAACGAAGCCTGTCGAAACCCAACGAAATCTCGTTGACACTGAGCTCGAAGGCCGAATTATTGCATCGCACAGGGATTTTGGAAAAGCCTTGTTTGAGGGTGTTGCCTCAGACAAAGATATTTCCAAGTACCTTTCCCAGTCGAAGCTGTATAACCTGAGAGGGAAGCAATGGACCGAACTCGCTAAGAAGGCCAAGACCGAAGCTGAAATCTATAAACCCCTTCTCAATATCTTCAAAGACATCCTGCAGTGGTTCAAACGCCCGGTCGATGACAGCGAGAACAGTGTTGTGGCTAAGCTGTGCGCTAAAACGCGATTGGCCCACCGAGAGGATGTACCGAACACACAATCCAGTTCGCCAGACTTCGCTATCATGGGTTTTGGACCATCATTTGTCGAGAAAAGGGAGGATAAGGACGGTCCCACCTATGGTTCTTCTCTCGCTTCCTGGGAAGGGAAGTTGGATAGTGCTATGGGCTCCCCGCATATCGAGCAGGTCGGTGTATACGCTAGGTATGTTTCTCCTTGACAGGAAATATGCGATGGATATTAACAATATGTATTTTTCTAGGCAGATTTACAACTACCAACCTAATCGCAACTTCGTTCGATCAATCGTAGTCAGCGAAAAACAAGTTCGCCTCTTGCAATTCGACAGATCTGGCGCTAAACACTCAGACCTCTTCAACTTTCATCGCCAGCCTGTGCGTTTCGTTAGGCTTGTTCTAGGCCTCACGTCCGACGATCCTCGACTGGTTGGGTTCGACAATAGCATCTCTTGGGAGGTGTACAAGGACACCAAAGACGTCCATGGCAAGATCACCACAGTCGACGCCAAAGGAGACCAAATCACCTATGATATTGTTGGGGACAGGCCCTCGTTCCATCGACGCAGCCTTATCGGACGAGCCACAAACACCTGGGACGTAACTGGCCCGAACGGAGAGGAGTATATCGTGAAGGACTCGTGGAGAACAACTGGACGATCATCCGAGCCCGACCTTCTTGAGGCAGCCAAGGGCGTAGTTGGCGTCGCACAGATGGTTGCCTGGGAGGACATTTGCAAAGTTAGCGACTTCAGGGACCTTCAAGAAGGCGAACAGCTTACAGATCGGACGAAATGCCGAATCACTTTGGAGCGGTATGGCCGACAGATTGAACATTTCCAGTCAGCCTCGCAGGCTTTGTGGGCCCTTCATGACGCCATTTCAGGTAAGTCTGGCCTTCTGGGATATACCTCCAGGCAGTGCACTAATAACCGCATCTTTCTAGCGCACAAAGAGCTCTTCAAGGCAGGGGTGCTTCACCGTGACATTAGCAAGAACAACATCCTTCTCGGTCGGCCAGATGCCGAACCTGGTTGGCGTGGCGTCTTGATCGATATGGACATGTCAATATTCGTGGACCTTGCTAAACGGGACAATGCAGCCGATTTCCGGACTGTAAGCTGCTTATTTCAATCATTGGCAGTAACGCTAATTCACACTTAGGGAACACGTATGTTTCAATCGATCAGTGTCCTTACCAGCTTCAACTCGAAAGTGTCTATGGCACAGGATTTCTACGACGACGTCGAGTCTTTTTTCTATGTCCTCTGTTATCTGCTATTTGTATACGAGAGCAAAGGCAAACAGTACAGGATCCTACCCACGCCAATGGCAAGGTGGGACAGCACGGAAGGGGACGTCTCACGCATGTCCAAGAAAGAATTCGTTCTGAAGGCATACATCGTGCCTGCAGTCAGGGAATCCGTATCGGAATACTGGGGCGAGCCCTGCAGGAGGCTGCTTGAAGGATTCCATGCAATCATCCACTACATCGCAAACGAGAAGGAATACATAGTCGATAAAAGGCCTCAGGCAATGCGCATCGAGGATTTGAGAGCTGAATGGCCTAGACTCCATGCGGAGATCCTCCAGCTTTTCAAGACTGCCATTTCCGAAGTAGAGAAGGCAGAGGCAGCGGCAGCGGCAAATCCACCTGCCGCTCCTCAGGCTGCTGAACCGACGCCTGCTCCAGGATCCCCCAACCAATATTCGAGGTCTCCAGTGCCACCGTTCCCCACCATCGCACCCATCCACAAATCTGCATCCGCCCACACCTCATCAATGCGAGCCTCCCCCTCCCCGTTTATCCAACCTCCCGGATCATCTCGCAACAACAAGCGGGCCTCGGAAGATCCTCTCGAAGACGTACAGCCTGTCGTCAAGAAGCGTCGATCGCAGCGCAAACTGCTTCCTAAAGCTTCGTCGTCAAAGGCCCAAGAGAACGTGGCTGATCAACCTCTTCCCGAAGAGGCGCCTGTTCTCAAACCTCGGCGGTCGCAGCGCACCTTGGTCACCAAAGCCTCAATGTCCAAGGTCAAGGCGAGCTCGGGCGATGAAAAACCTGTCGACAAACCCGTTGTCAAGCCTCGTCGGTCCCAGCGCAGCTTGAATGGGAAGTCGAAATCGAACTCGGACGACGAAAGCAAAAAGAAGGGGAAGAAGGAACCCACCCTCCCGCGTCGTCGCTCCCAGCGTTTGGTTGGGAAAGAAGAGAAGCAAACTTGACAGAGTGGGCAAACTTGGCGGGGGGCCAAATGACGACAATCGTTCTGTAGACTATAGTTACAGTTTTCTCTTGTCTCATACCTTCTACTGCTAGTTGTGACATTCGGCTTGCTTCATTTTCTCGTACTCATTCATTGTTACTGTTATCAGATCTTTCTTGTACCGTTACCTTGCATCTACACTATACCTAGTTTACATTTCATGTTTGTCCAAATCTTACCCACCAAGTTCCATGAGCATACAATCTCGAAGTATCAAGTAGTACATAGACGCTAGTCAATGAAATGTTCACCTACCCAAACTGTTGCAATCTGAGAGGCTGAAAACTCGTGAGCGCCCCTTCAACACCCTGGCTCGAGTTTGAGGCGACGAATATACCGGAAATGTATTTACTTGAACCTGATACCTCCTAGCCATACATTCTGCCATTTCACGCTCATGTCTTCCCTTGAGTGTGTTCCTCTTCTTCTTCGGCTATTCAGAACGCATGATTTCAATTTCTCCCCAAGACGAATCAACAGAATTTAACATTGGCGCAGGTGGCAAGGCGTGCTTGATCACGAAGGATCGCGTACAACACTATGGTATCAGCAAAACTATAAGCCCGAATCAAATACAGAGTAAGGAAAGGTCTAGAAATAATGAAAAATAATATACAATAATGCGTGAGTATAGGTAGTCTAATTGTGCCTTACTGCCTGTGTTATGGGCATCTGCAAAATGTAGAAGAAGGTTGTATGTGCGATGGAAAGCAAAACGAACAAGATAGATAAGAACAAGAATGAAGAGCAGCACCGATAAGTATACAGAAAAAATCTGATGCGAAGATGCAACTGCCAACGATGAGAGTCGACAAGATACGAAGACAAGGCAGTCAAACCTGCCCTAAAGGATTAGGAGCACGTGATACGTGCATTGTCGTCAACGCCTCCCGACAAACTTCTTCGGGCGAGCGGTAACCGCAGGCACAGGCGAAGCATAAGATGACGAGGACGTAGCTGATGGTGCTCTTGTCATGGGTACCACAGCTGGAGCGGCAGATATGGAAGGCGCAGTCGTCACCGTCGAACGAGGTTTTGGGACAGACGCTGCTGCGCTCGTTCCACCGCCGGCCCTGGACGCGGATCCTTCGGCCCCATAGACATACGCGGATTGCAGATTCGCCACGTTCTTAATCTTTCTTGCCGGTTGCCTAAACAGAAATAATTAGCCTCTGAGCTGAGAGCGAGAAAAATGATATAAAGAAGCGCACTTGTTGTCAGCATGGCGCGTCTTGTATTCAATACACAGGTCGAGGAACCGCTGGCCATGATCCTCCCAGAGCCTATCCGCAAACGTATAAGCATCAGCCTCCTCGGCATGGGCAGCTTCCGCCACGGCTTCCTTGAACGCCGTGTAATCTGAGTTCGATGATCAGTAATGTACGAATAACGGAGCGTTGATGCATTACCAGTCGGGGCCATCACTGAGAGCATTTGCAGGCATTGGTCGTCCGGTAGCTCACCATGGGCCTGCTTCGTCCGTGCAGATGCAGATATAATCTGAAGCATACAAAACATCGTCAGCTCCCAAAGATATCGAGAAATTAAACAAAATCTAACCCTAGTTCTGAGCTCCTGCATCTGGTGATACAGGGCCTGTGTCGGGTCAATGTTGGGACCAGAGGGATAAGGGACCTTCAAAGACTCCAAAGTGACCGGGATAACCCTGGGAGGGGGAGGCTGAGCAGCGATAGGCGTCTCCCTCCTCGACGTCGTGCGTGAGGTGGTAGCGTGTTTCGCTGGCTGCACAGCCACTGATATCGACGTCGCATTCGTATACATTGTGGTAGTCGTTGTATGAGATGGGCCGTCCCCAAAGTCGTAGATGTCGTCAATCGGATCGTCCGCCAATTCCGTACCCCTCCCAGGTTTCTTCTTCCCCTTAACAGCAACCGAAGGCGTCCTCTCGACGTTCCGGGGTGTACGCGCATTAGCCTTTGGCCTCCACCCAACCTGGATAGGTCTGGAAGGGTTGAAATTCGAAGCTGCGGTCCCTAACTATACGAAGAAACGAAGCAGCGTTAGCCAGTCCATGTAGGAGAACGAGGCACAGGCACCCACCTGAACGTGCTCTGCATGGTACCCAGACCCATTCGGCACCGAATGAATGGAAAATATCCGTGTAACCACACAATGCTTGACCACCAGATCAAGCAGATCGTCCGAAACGTCCCTTCCACATCCGTATCCGGGTAGTCCCTCCACGCCCTTGTCCTTCTGCCTTCCCTTCAAGCTTGACATCAACTGTGCCGGCGTAAGCGACAGGCCCCGGTTGACCACAGCACGGATAAGCTGGATCGCCTTGCTGACTAGTTCCGTCACATCCTGGTGCACAACATCCCGCGAATCTTTACACGTGTCGCACGTTCTATTGCACTTGGTCCGGTCGAAGCGTTCATCGAAATGCTGGAGGAGCTGGACACGTCGACAGTCGGTGATGTTTGATGCAAAGTGGAACATGGAGTATACGTCTCCTCGTTGGCGCTCTTTCGCGGCTTGAGTGGTGTTGGTGTCTTCGTTGATCATTTTAAGGGTGCTGTTGAGATCGCCATAGTTGTAATCTGCAAGGGCGTTCAGAGATCGGTGGGTCAAGCGTGTACGAAATGACATACACAGAATACACTCGGATTTTTTGCCGTCCCGCCCTGCTCGGCCAGTCTCCTGGTAGTACCTGTGGGTAAAGTTCGTTAGCAGAGTGAAACAGAGAAAAGAATCGAAGACGACTGACCCTGATACACATTTGGGCATGTCGTGATGCACGACGAAGCGTACTAGAGAGAACGTAAGATAATCATGGGAGCACGCCAAAAGCTAACAAAATGTACCATCTGGCTTATCGATTCCCATCCCAAAAGCGATCTAAGCAAACCGCACATCATCAGACCACACGGAAACCACCACCGAACAGCAAACGAAAACATACCGTCGCAACTACAACGTGCACCCGATTTTCCTGCCAGTCATTCGCGACTCTATCCCTATCATCCTTCTCCATCCCTGCGTGATAATGCGAAGCATACACGCCGGCAGCGGACAGCTTCTGCGCAAAAGTCTCGCACTTGATACGAGACCTGCAGTATACCACCCCCGACTGCTTCGGAAACCGCGTCCTGATCATGTCCACGATGTCTTGCACAAACTTCTGCTTCTTCTGGATGACGGTGTAAACGAGATTGGGTCGGTTGAATGATTGTGTGAGCATGAGTTGGTTGCGCAGTTTGAGCTGCGTGACGACGTCGTCGATGGTTCGCTTGCTGGCAGTCGCAGTGAGGGCAATGATGGGAACATTTGGATACATGTCTCTCAACGAACCGAGGGTTTTGTACTGGAAAACAGAAAGAACTGATCAGCACAATAATCCAAGAAATATTCGGCAGGAAAACTCACCGCCTCTCGGAAATCCTGTCCCCAAGTTGAGATACAGTGCGCTTCATCGATCACAAACCGGGCGAGGAGGCCCTGTTCGTACAAATCCTTGAACAGCCCCTTCGCCATCGAGCTCTCCAGAAGTTTTTCTGGTGTGATGTAGAGCATCGGGATCTGACCCTGCCTCAACGCCAACAAATCGCTCGATGCCAGCTGGTTATCTCCATTCCACAACAGCGCATTGATCCCGTATCTGTTCCTCATCTGCTGTACCTGGTCGTTCATCAATGCCAGCAGAGGGGTAATAACGACTGAAACGCCCTTGTGAGGCCCGCATTGGATGACAGCAGGAAGTTGGAAGCAAAGACTCTTGCCGCCACCAGTGGGCATAAGTACAAAGACATCCAGACCCCGCACCGCCGCATCGACGGCTTCCAACTGGTTCTGCCGAAAACTGTCCAATCTGAATACAGACTTGAGTTTGAACATGATTTCGCGGTAGTGCGGGGAGGTGGTAAGATTGGTGGAGGGAGTCGGTGTGGCATTAGAGGAGGGAGTGGCTGATCGAGACGTGATTGTATGTGATGATTGGGAGGCGGAGGGACCGAATGCAGAATGGGGAGGATGGGGTTCAAATGAAGGTGGGATGTCCTCGACAGCCATGAAAGCATCGTCAGTTGGGAATTGTCCCCAGAGTTCGTTGTCGCTATCGTCCACAATTTCGACCTCATTGATAGGTTCCATCGCTTTTACGGAAGTTAGTGACCTGTCAACCAGGGTCGAGCTACTACTGCTGGTGGAAGTAGATGGTTCCATATGTGCCGCGTCGAGAGCTTGTAGGACTTGTGATGATGACCGGTTGGGGAATGCCACTGCTGGAGTCGCTGGTTCACTGTGAGGATTCTGCATGAACTTTTCCAGCCTGTTAATGCGCTGGTCCAAGTCTTTCCTGTTGGCAGAAATGAGGGGCGAAGAAGATATACACGTGAAGTAGAAACATACTGCAATTTCGCTAAGTATTCAAGGTCAACGACCTTTTTGTGTTGATAGTGCTCCAGCATTTCGTCCGCGAACTTAGCCTTAATACGATAGTACGACGACTTCCACGATTCCAGTGTATCGGTTGGTACCTTGAAGGGCTCGTTTGTGAGTTTGCTACAAAATGACTTTCATAAAGACATACGTTGCGAAAGGGAGCAAACTCGTCCAATTCCACGTTGGAAGTACTCTCTCCATTCCTTTCCTCCGAGTGTTCCTGTCGGTGTGCTGCCGTGCCAATTGAGCGTATTGGCATAGGATCGCGATGGGGATGTGGATGGTTGACGTCCATGACGGTGTCTTGAACAACGCCGTCCAACGCCTTTCCCTTGCCCTTTGTGTCCGATACGTTCCTGTTGTTGGGCACGTTCTCTTTTCCTGAGGACGTGGTCGATTTCTTGACACGTTTTGGTGGTGTTGGGGAAGGGTCGAGCAGTACAGAAGCATCCGAAGACGTTCGTTTCACTCCAGAGCCCCTGTCACGGTATGCTGAAGAACCCGAGTCAGATACTGAAATAATGGATTGTTCGCGCTGAATGGTGTTTGTCTTTGTGGTAGAGGCAGAGGCTTCGTCCTTGCCTTTCCAACCTGCTGACGAAAAGGCTTGCAGTGGCTTTTTGGTCGGTGCTGAAAGGAAATAAAGGAAAATAATTTATTCTTCGCCTTTCGAAGCTATCTTGAGTGATATTACATACCTTTGTTGGCCTAAAAATCATCCACCAGCGACAGAAAAACATCAGCATGCGAGAAATCACTAGAAATTGGTTACACACCCTAGCCCCAGCCGAAATGTACTCAGAGATGTGAGTGCCTCCTGTCATGGAGGATCCTCCAGCATCATCGTCGACGGAGTATACCCTGCGAGCGACATTGGATCGTTCCTTCCCATCGATGGTCATAGTCCTGACGTCGTCCTCCTCGCAAATACCCACTGCCCACTGCCAATACGGTTGTTTGAAAATGAGAAGCACGGTCGTCAGAGAAGCATGCGATATGTTGCTCGTCGTCGTCGAGGGTGTCCAGGGGAACGTCGGTGATGAAGGGATTAGTGCCAATTGATGGCAGTGAGCACCCCCGATTGTGGCCTTGCAATAACGTGACCGCGCTGTTTGACTATGCACGTGGACAGACACGTCGCGTCGCGTCGCGCTAATTGACTCTCGGAGGGGTATCTAGCACGACAACTCGAGATTGTGCTGCTATAAACCACGTCATATATCAAACACCGTCTAATCGAGAAGCGGTTTCATACTTGTGACACATACCGACACCGCCGTCACAAGTCCCGCAGTGATCATGTTGTATGAGCTCTGTTCTCGCTTTGACTCTGAGTCAACAAGGTAAAACTAGGGCCCATTGTAATTTGTGGAGAGTTACAAGAGAGTATGTATGCCTCAGGGTGGCATCAGCTTTCAAAGTGAACTCGTGAGTTCAAGACGAGTCAGACAACTAATCCGGCATAAGGTATTCTTGTAACACAGCACCGCCCCCATCACGGATTATCCCGAGCATTGTGCCGACCCCAGATCGTGGGCGCCTAACATTTTCCTATTTGACGTGGCACATATCCAGGTTCACTTTCCCCCTATTCTCCACATCCCACCTGTGATCTCTCGCAAACATGAGCGAAACAGGCCCTTCAGAGCAGAAACACGCGCCGGAAAGGAACTTCTTCTGGGAATGCATTGTTTTCAAAGTGCGTATCCGAGTGGCTCAGTGACATCTACGTTTTGAAACGATGTCCTGTCATAACGGACACGGCGTCGTCCCATGATCAACACTACTGACGGATGCACTCTACATAGGTCGAAGATGAGCTTTTCTCGGTTCCAAAGAACGAATTCGTCAGAGTCTCCGACGTATTTGCGGATATGTTTGAGATGCCGTCCGGCGAAGGCAGAGACAGGGACCATCCAATCACGCTCGAGGGTTACACCAAGCGCGAATTTAGAAGCCTCCTGAACGTCATGTTCCCCTTGTACGCTTGAGAGAGTCATAAAACCTTCAGTATTGGCTGATGATGCTTATCTCTAGGCACGAATACCTCATCCCAGACTCTGGAACGACTCTGAAGTTCTCCAAAGAAGAATGGCTTGGCGTACTGAAGCTTGCTAGCACATGGAACATGGCAAAGGTACGTTCAATTATCGTTTCCTGCACATAGCAATCGGGTACTATCTCATTCGAACCTTCTCCTAGATCAAAGGTTACGCTGCTCAAGAAATCGGCAAACTCACCGACGAGCAAGCCATCCGCCCTCTGGAGAAGATCCAGCTCGCACGTAGACACAGCGTCCCCAACTGGCTTGAAGAAGGCATAACCAGCCTCCTCGAGCAATCCGAGCCCACACCCCTCGACGAGTTCGAAGAAACAGTCGGACTCTCCACCGCCTCCCGCATCCTCGCAATTCGCGATGCCTGCGGCAGCGGAGTCCTAGTCGGCACGTCTTCCCCCCAGCTGTCAGTGTCCAACCGGTTTCGAATGGACTCGATGCGATGCGGAAACTGCGCCAGCTCCGCCGTCATTTTCACAAAACACACCTGCCAACACTGCAAAACCACTTTGACGGCCGGATCTGTGTTGAGCTTTGCGTCTGCTCCTGCGGACGTGAGCAGACAGCATACGATATCCCTTACGGAAGCGTTGTGCGGGTCCTGTAATAGGTGCCCCTTCCCTCCGAAAGGAGCTGCGTTTGCGTGTCCTACATGCTCCTCGTCGCATTACGTGAGTCATAGTGCGATCAGGGTTCAAACATTCTCGGTGTTTCATGCAAGGAAGAGACTAATCGACAAGTACTTTGGCGAAGAAATCAAGGAACACCGGTCTTGGGTTGCTTAGTTCTGTGAAATTCCCTGTGCTGTAGACGGGGATGTCCCGGGATGCGGATAATACTATCTACACGATCATCTTTGCGGATTTTGAGGGTCTTTAGGGCTCTACTTATGATGATCACCTACTAGGATGGTGATCGACTGTTCCTGATTGAGCACGCGCAGATCCATGGTGCGACCTTTGGATAATGATCCAGGACAATCAGGTTTATTCTTTTTGGGGTAAGAATCATATGTGCCGTGAATACAGTGTCCGACGCTCAAAAAGGGCGTCTTGGCACGCCGAAACCACCTTCCTTAACTGGTGATGCCATCAAGCCCCCCTTGTCCCGAAAACACTGGGAATCGACTTAGAATTGAGGGGGCTCTCCAGTTATCTCATTAGTCTCCCCTCAAACATATTTTGAATTTTTTTCAACCTCCCCAAAATCTGAATTTGCCAAGCTTTTCTATATTGAGACATAGGCCATCACCTTGCCGAACATTTGATGGACTTCCCACGCCGCTTTCTTTTTCCACAACCGGTTGGGCAGTTGTCCTTTGCCTGTTTGGTGCTTGAAATACTAGTGAAAGGATTTAGATAGCCTTTAGACGTCGACTGAGGTGGGTTTGTGACTTTGATGCATCAGTTTGAAACCTGTAGAGGAAGACAAAATTTGCATTTTTATCCTCAAAATCTGAATTTATTACGTAATTTCCGGGGTTTTCGGAGACCTCGTTTTTACGCTTCTTTTGAGGGGTTTGCTTGCAAATGTCAAAAAATCATGCGTAAATTCCAAAAATTGCGGGCGCTACAGAGACGCCCCTTTTAGGTGTCGGACACTGTA
>ML210271.1:47105-60869 GCA_004369085.1 Coprinopsis marcescibilis
AGTTGGACATCCCCAATCACATAGTGTGTCGTTCTCTCCGCCGGTGATTCAACTTGAGCTATGGGCACTCATGAAATGGACTCTGCAGAAATCGTGAGTACCGTACATGACTCTGCGCATAAGATTCTTGGTACCAACGCCAGATTTTCAGCGTCAATTACTGGAAACAGCTTCATCCCTGCACAGGCTGGCTCGACGCTGGACCGACCGCCCAAATGCAGAGAGCATGGAAGCATTTCTTGTACACTTGGACCCCGCACTCCTTCCAAATCTCGACGAACTTCAACGCCAGTATCCTCCAGCACTGATTCGCGTCGAGCTTGTAGTCCATTGCCTTGAGGTTGTAACGACCGCGGTCAACTTTTCCAATCGCTCTCAAAACCTTGCAAAAATAATCCAAACTTCCATCTCGCGCCATCTTCAATCGATAACGACTTCCGTTGCTTTCATTACCGACCACGTTACCGTTATATGGCCTTTACCGTGTGCGGAGGCGCACAAGGCAATGGTGACGACCCTGATGGTTTTGTGTGGCCTGAACAAGCTCGACAGTACGATTTGGAGCACCGCAATCGCCCAAAAGTCCACCTTAAGGTCTATACTTAATATCCTCACAGTGCGTTTCGGCGGGTCGTCCTGGAAAACCTCAAAGGAGTATATATACTTCCCTACGGCACCCGAAAACTGTCCAGCACTCGCCGTGTTCGCATCGGCGATGCTTCGCGATGAACCCACGGTCTCAAAGCACTACTCCAGTCTCGTCGACGCGCACGGAGACGCTTACGTTGCAGAGATCTGTGAATGCCTCGTGGCACGACTGGAGGTTCTGGCCAAGAAAGTGGAAGGGAATGTGGGTTTTGTCGATGACTCGAAACGTTTTGTTGGGCTTTTCAGTCTTATTCGCGCCACCCACGACCTTTCAAAAGCGCCTTTCGTCAAATCGCTGCTTAAACCACACGTCCTTCGACGGACTACAGCAGCGATCTGGAAGATTATGAAGAAACTCCTTATCCGGCGAGGTGACACGAGCCCGTTTGCGGTGGCGAGCGGCTGGTTGATATTCATGGTGCTGGATTTGACACGGATGCCAGATTATCTCAATGCAATGGTATCAATGGTTGATGGAGGGATCCTTCTCACCCTTTTGGGCGACAATCAGGAATCCAAGCGGTTGCGAACCGGAATTGCCATCCACTCGATGTTCCCTACCGTCGTGCGTTTTCTCGCCAAATGGTTCAATGACGACTACCGTACCAAAGGGCTCGACGGAGAAAAGGTGAAGACGCTCCAAGTTCTGCGCGATCATATCACCTTCCTTCGCCCATCAGCATCCCGCAGAGTGCTTAAGAGCCAAAACGGACATTGCAGCAATCTAAAGGTAGGTCCTAGAACTATGCCTGGGTCGTTCATCCAGAATAACTTTGAGGCTTGAGCAGTGTCCCAACAAAGGAATTGTTCGCGTCCGATACTGCGCCAAATGCCATATGTGCAGTTACTGCTCCGAGGAGTGCCAGAGGGGCGACTGGTCAGACCGACATCGAGAAGAGTGTGCTCCTGCGGCGCAACACTACCTAGGTGAGCCATTTCTGCTAGAAACATGCAGCTCAGTACAGCCTGATACTAGTTTGGTTGCCGTAGAGCTGAAGAGGGAGGATAGGTGGGTGACGCGATCGATGAGGAGGTTCTATTACTCCGTCATGGAGAGGCTGTTCAATAGAGACTGGGCGCCACTTCCTTTCGATCTCAAAGACTCAGTGTACGTGCAAGAGCCCAGTGTTCTTTTGTATGATTCCACACCTACAAATTCTCCGCTCGAGGGTCGACGCTGTCAGGTCAAGAATTATGCTTTTAAAACTCCAAGATTCAACATGTCTCCGTATTTTGAACGCCGTATCGAGCACATGTTGGCGGAAATTTGCCCGCCCAAGGCGTCCCATGCGGTCAGAATTGCGGAGGGTCGGTTTTATTTTGGGAGGGATACGGACCTGATGGTCATGGTGAAGTTGGAGCTTGACTTTCGCGGTCCTGGCGAGGATAACTTGTACCATGTTACAAGTGGTTTGATTAGAATTGGGTGAGCGTTCAAATTTCAGGGTTGTACAAGCCCATGGGCTCACCATGAATCGCTTCTATTTGACAGGTCTTCGTACTTACAGATGTGAGCGTATCTCGTATAAACATGAAAATTGGGAAATGTCCGTTGCGCACAATAGAGTAAACTGTAATATAAAGAGACGATCGCAGAATAAACTAGAATAAACTGCTATACGTGAATGAATGGTAAATACTAAAGGGTATAAGGGAATGAATGGGTAAAGGTTATAAGGGAACATATTTGCAGAAAACTCGAGGGGATTTTACATTGAACTGTCCTTGGTACTTCTTTCAAGCCACTTTATCGAGCCCTCCAGTTCGAGCTCGATTCTGCGTGACTGCGAGGCCACGGAGATCCTGGCCTCCTCCGGGCCTTCCAAGGTCTACCTATGTGCGCAGAGTCGCTAGGGAGGTCCACGTTCCCTCCAGGAGCAGAGCTCGGGGTGCGGAGAAGCGGTGTAGTGGCATTGCTGCTTAACCCAGTGGTGGAGAGCGCGGGGGTATCATGGCTGCTGCTCGCGGGCGTGCCCTCGTTGTCATGAGCAGGGGCTCCGAACACCCATCGGCGCCCATTTACGTTCTTCAGGATCTCAGGGCAAGTGCCCGTCACCACCATCCTCATCGCCTCCTCCATCATCTTCCTACACATCCTCTCGTGGACTGGCTTCGAATCTCGAGTGGCGGGCGCGTCGTCGCGCAGCGCCAGGAGCTGGGCGATGGTGTATATGTGCTGTGCGACGTTGACGGGCTCGGATGGGTAGGTGCGGGTTGCGGCTTTTGGGTTCTCGAGGAGGAATTGGCCGTAGGCGGATAGAGGCGCCGAACGAGGACGCAGGACAAATTCAGTGTCGTGGTGTTCGGGACTTTCGGTGTCGGGTGGTTCTTCCACCATTACTACGCTCGTTGGGGACTCTGCGGCAATTGGGCTGGAGTCGGGAACTGCCTGCGCCCAGCGCCCAAAGCTAATGATATCGGAAAAGATCTTGAGCCGGGGAAGCACCTTGAATCTCGGCTTCATCGTTAATGCAAGTCGGACGAGTAGAAAAGACTGGGGATGATAGGGAATGGGAGTCGAAGAAAGACGGGAAGGTGCGGTGGGTGGGGTCAAACCTTGGGTGGCAAATTCGGCTGGGGTGGGCTGCGGCAAGGGGTAAGGCAAGGGGTGCTCGAATCTGCGGGCCTTACATTTTCCAAACTGGTGGTATTTATACCCCTGGAAAGCATAGCATGGAAACGCGCTGAGTAAGTCACGCCAGTGGCATGTCGGTTGCTGCCAAAGGAAGGCCACAGGCCAAGCGTCGCGTTGAACACGGGGCAACGACACTCCGCGGTTGCTGCAGCCTGGGATGTCCTAGGATTCTGAAGGGTTCTGAAGGGTGTGCTGGATAGTGACTTGGCTGTAGTATACGTGTGGACGTGCAAACAGTCGCGTACAACAATGGTGTGTTGTGGCTTCAAGCTGGCGGTCTTTCCCTTTCATTGGCACCGTCAGTCGAGTCGACGCGTCTCACCGCTTGTGTCTAGACCCATGGCCACTCTTCGCTTGTGAGGGAGGCGTTGTTCTGTTTCTGTCGTTTTCAGAGGCTGTACAGCTCTTTCATTACTGGTGATTCCGCAATCCGCGACTCCGCGTCAATGGCAATCCTGTTTGGTATGAATGAGAATGATACTTCCTGTTCCAGGATCTTGGGTGCTGAAAAAGAAAAAGAGAGTGGTAGCGTTGTTTGGTGGGTGTTCAGGCATATATGGGAGCTGCCTCCATAGGCCGCATCGCTGCCCTCGCTGTAGGACTTGCTACAGCCCGATGTCGAGTCACTTCCCTAATTGTTCAAGCGAACAGTGTTTGCGGGAACTTCGGCGTTGGAGAGAGTAGGTCTCTGGTCACGAAGAGCTTGTGGGAGGCAGCGAGGGTGGGCCTGTTATATGTGAGGAGTGATATCTCTTTCTGTGCCCTGTGCGTAGCAGTAAGGTTCTTTAGAAGTTGGCTTTAGCTGCTGCGATGTGATACTAGTAGAATGACGATGGCCACCTACAGTAATACACCGGCCCGTTGTACGCCGAAACACTTGACCTAGAAAAATAACCAAAAGGTAGAGGATGATCTGCAAAAAAAGGTAGATAGAATATAAGCCTAGCATACAGGCATTCCAAAATATGTGTAGTCAAAGCTTAGATGTTCGCAATAGTCCTTATAATTCCAAATTCTTTTCGGTGGGTCTAAAATTCGGCCGTCTCAACCGGTTGTACACCAACTGTATGCGTGACAACGCATGTCATTTTGTGTGACATCATCATTCCCCTGCCTCAATCTGGATGCTTTTGAGGCCGTGTACTTGACCTCCCAAACCCAAATCTTATCTGTTTCACCTCAAATAAAATCTCACAAGTATTGACAGCATATACGCACATATACACACTAACCTTGAGCATGTAAAGTCCTTGGTACATCTGTTATCTTACGAATAATGACCCCAATTGGTAATTGAAAGGAGAAACCTGGCCAGTATAAGACACCAAATACTTTAATTTGGTGTATTAACGAAATTTTTGTGCAGTAGATATCTTACTCTAGGTCCTTGTCGTTGAAGATATAAAGGATTTGGAGCACAAGACCCCCCAAAAAAGTCTTGAGACAGAAAACAATTCGAAGTGTACAACCGGCCCCCGGTGTACAACGGGCCGGTGTATTACTGTACTAGCTATATCGAGTTCGTCAATGTTGCTCCATGCAATCGTTCGTCATGATCTCGGATGCATCGAGGAAGTGAGACTGGGGCAGAGTGTTTCAGTTCAAGCTGTGAAGCGAAACGGAAGACATGCTACTATGCGCACGTGCTGATTTGACAAACGGGGTACATAAACAATAGTCTTTTTCAACGGTCCAGGAAAGGCTTGACTTGTTATTCATACTTGAAAGACCATACGGCGCTTTGATTTAGGCTGTCCATTGTTAGGATAGCGACGAGTCTGAGTATATGACGGAAACGTAAATCTTGGAAACAAAAGACAATGATGGATTCGTAATTCATGTGTAAGCGCCTTGTCTGGTCCATTGGCGCTTGTTTGGTTCAATTGTCCTTTGTGGATGGTCAAAGAAAAAGAAAAAGGGCGTAACAGATGCGCTGGTTGTTAGGGGTGGCGTAGGAGCCAGTGAAGTGTACAGTACACTGTTACATGTTCATTATGTGGGCTCGACAACGTCGTCGTCAGGGAGTACCGCAGAGAACACGGGAAGAGACACGATGGTTGGACCGATAATTAATGGTGTCTTAGCCACAACAGTATCGAAGGAGGGCGAGAGGCCTATAAATACGCATCGGCCCTTGGAGTAGGAACTCGCTATCTATTGTCCACTGTCTACTGTCCAATCCACAACCTACAGCCTATCTCCGTTTCTCTTTCATCTCTTCAACAATGCAGAGCCCAACCCAAAACCAGCCCCCCATTTCCATCTTAACAGTCCCCAAGCCGCACACGAAACCAGACCCGGACTCTGAGACCGAGACCCAGAACCGGATCATGCAGCAGCTCCAACGCGTGCGGTTAGCGGCGCCGATGGCGCTGAAGCGCATTATGAAGGAAGAGGAGGTTAGATGGGGTAGAGGGGATTCGAGCGGGGCAGCGCTGGTCGTTCTGTCTGTGCCGTTTGTTGATGTTGCGTTTCGGGCTGGGGAAGAGGAGAAGATGAAAGTGCGATTTGCGGATGGGGTTAGCAAGGTTTCGAGGTGAGGTGAGAGTGGGGTGTTGTTGTTGTAGACTTGTAGATGAGGCCTGGGGAAGAGGAGTGTTTTGTAGGATTAGGATGTTGGATGTTAATGTTAATGTTGATATTGATATTGATAAGAAATTTGAAGCTTGGATTGAGTTGAGGTTTTAGCTTGGTGTATCGCAAGCGCCAAGTACATATGTCAGAGCTGTGACTTGATTGCTCAAAGCTGTGCGGCGCCTTTGAGATTCGCGCGCTGTTGGCAGGTGGCGCTTAGACGCGACCACGGTCAAAGCCCTCTGGCACTGGGCAACAGTACCAGAGACTGAAGCTGTGGGAGCTATAAATATGAGCCATACTTGGCTGACTTCGAAAACACCCCGCTCCCATCCCAACTACGCCCTTGTCCAAACTATAAGCTCGAGTTCGAGTATATCTTCTATCTCGTTTAACCATGCAACGCCGATCACATCACCCAAATATCAATACCACCTCCAAGGGACCCAAGAGGCCCTCGAGACCTGCGTCCAAGCTCAGCGTCCTAGAACGCCTCCAACGTGTTGTGAGCGTAAGTGCGCGGGCGGAGCTCGAGCGGGTGCGCACTGAAGACTGGTTCAATGATGAGGATGGGCGAAGCATGGGTCTGTGTGCGGCAACGTTGGTCTTTCTGAGTATTCCGGCTGCTGTTGCTATTATAGGAGCTGGCGAGGGGAAGAAGGTGCGGTTTGCGGTGTCGAAGTAGTGGTTAATAGTTATGGCTGGACTGAAAAAATTGGAAATAGGATATGTGATTTTGTTCCATGTCGAGAGATACTGAGGGTAATGGCTTAGGCTGATAATGTTGCATGGTTTGGAAAGCTTTGGATTTAATTCTCGTCCCCTTCTTGTCGCCGTAGGTAGAGCCTCCCTGCTTTTGAGTTTCTGCGCTGAGAGAATTCAGATAAAAGATATTGCGCATCGCAAGCACACAAAGAGAAAATAAATGGATAAACGCTGAAAGTAAGATTGTCCAGAGGTAGGATCGAGGACAATAGGACCCTTCTTTGAATATTGCACGTATTAAATCTATGATAGTTTCATGGACGTCGCACGAAATCCACTGCCGCAGTCCAACACCACAAACGCCCAACGCACAGACCACTCCGGCATTGGCAGCGCCGGTTACCTGTTACGGCAAGGCGCGCCACGGCGCCAGGCGCGTCAACAAACGCGACCCCGTGACACCTTTGTTTGGCAGTTACACGTGACCGTTCGAAACGCGTTTGCCTCGTGCACCAGCTGGTTGCAAGCCAGATCAGTGAAACGACAAGACCCGACAGTCCTCGTCAGCCATCTTTGCGCTACACGCCCCCACCGCAAGACCAACCGCACCACCACCACCACCGCCAAAGCGCAGCAGCAAAAGCCTATTGGCTATTCTACCGAGTGGCTTTTGATTTGATTTTTCCTTTGTTTATCATCGACGGACGGCGTTAGGCCTTTCGACGATATCGCCCGCATCGACGACGACGACGAGCACCGTATAGGCGGCAGCAGCGACGACGACGACAATACCCGCATAACCAGCGCCCACCACCCCTTCAGCAGCTCTACCGACAGCCAACCACCAGCGACCAGGATATGTATACAGCGCACGTCCCCAGCTCGGCGGCTTACAGCCGCATGCCACCCAGCGCAGTCCCGGCAGGCTCGAGCCACCCGCACGGCCTGCATACGACTGGCACCACATCCAAACGCCACCCACTCGGTAACGCCGTCAGCCACCACGCCAACGCCAACGGGCTCGTACATCACCACCAACAGCAGCAGCAGCAGCAGCAGCAGCATCATCATTATCAGATGCCCATTCCCATCCCTGGGAAGGGCTCAGTGCCGCCCGTCGTAAAGGGTATGGATCCAGGAGCAGGGGCCCAGCAGAAAGCGTCGAGCTCGCCGCCCCTCCCTCGACAGAATACAAAAACGAGGCCGCCGTCCCCGCCTAAAGTCATCAGCGACAAGAGCGGGAGGATGCACTTCAACCGTGTAGGCTTCCTTGGAGAGGTGCGTCTTTGTCATCCTACTCCTTTTTCACTACCAACGTCGGTACTCGCAGGGAGGCTTCGCGCGTGTCTACGAAGTGCAAGACCAGAAAGGCAGCCACCTGGCTTGCAAGGTAGTTACAAAGTCTGCTCTCAAAACTAAGAAGGCTAAAACCAAAGTACGTGGTTCCTATTCAATTCGAGCGCATATACTCAGCTTTTTTTGCTTAGCTCTATGCAGAAATCAAAATCCATCGTAGTCTGGACCACCCCAACATTGTGACGTTCCTGGAGTGCTTTGAAGACGAGGAGAATGTGTATATGACGCTCGAGCTCTGCCCAAGCGGGTCGCTCATGGACATGCTCCGGCGTCGTCGACGTTTCACCGAACCAGAGACACGGTTCTTCATGGTACAGCTCATCGGGGCGTGCCACTACATGCACGCGCACCAGGTCATCCACCGCGACCTCAAGCTCGGCAATCTCTTCCTCGACGCGAACATGAACGTCAAGGTTGGCGATTTCGGACTGGCGGCGCTCATCGAGAACCCCGGTGAGCGCAAGAAGACGATCTGCGGGACACCGAACTATATTGCGCCCGAGGTTCTGTTTGATACTGCGAATGGACACAGCTTCGAGGTGGATATTTGGTCGATTGGGGTTATTCTCTACACGCTTGTTGTTGGCCGACCGCCGTTCCAGACTAAGGAGGTCAAGGATATCTATCAGTGCGTTTTTATTTGTTTTTGGGTGGATGTATGCGCGGAAATTGACGTATATATGGTGGTTTTAGACGGATCCGGGATAACAAGTATGAGTTTCCGGCGGATAGGCGTGTCTCGTCTGCTTGTCAGCTGCTAGTGCAAGCGGTGCTCACTCCGAACCCAGCCGAACGGCCTACGCTGCACGAGATTGTCGATCATACGTTCTTCACCCAAGGGCCTGTCCCGTCCTATATCCCGACTTCGGCGCATGATGGTGTACCGGATTTCAAGCAGATATCGCGTAGGGAGAGTGATTCGAATCTGAAGCGGTTGCGCCGTTATGCGCTGTTGGATACGGACTTTACGCCCCCGACCAGTCAGACGACGAGCGGTGGGGGATCGGGTAGTGGGAAAGGGGCAAACACGACGAATGTGGCGACGAGCATTGCACAGCAGGAGAAGGAGTTCCAGAAGGCTGTTTTACCTGGCAGTCCGATTAGTGCGTTGTTGAGCAGTGCGAGGCAGCCGTTGATGGTTGGGCCTAATAATGGTGGTGGTGGTGGAGCGGGAGCGCAGAGTCCGCTGTATCGAAAGTTGGCGGCTGTGAAGGAGAGTCAGCTTGGGAGGAGGAGTGTGACGCGGAATGCGTATGGGGTTATTGAGGAGGAGCAGAGGGGTGGTGGAACCAAGGGAAAGAAGAGGTATGTGGGTGAGACGGAGGAGGAAGAGGAGGAGATGAGGGTGAGGAAGAAGGAGTTGGAGGCCCAAAAAGCGAGGATCGTTGCGCAGATGGCGCCTGTCAAGGAGGAAGGCGAGGATGGTGCTGAGAATGAGGAAGATGATGAGGTTGAGGAGCGATTGAGGGAGAGGGAGAGGCAGCAGCAGAGGGGTCAGGCGAAGAGGTACAAGGAGGAGGAGAGGGAGAATGTCCCGCCTGTGCGTGCTGCGAATCTACCACAGCCGACCAAGGCCAAGGTGGTTGTTGAGAGACAGCCGTTTACTAGTGAGTCTTTGGTTTTATTGCGTTTTGGATAGATCTGATTGTTAGTAGATGTTGCGCCGTCCACGATCCCAGCGTCGTCGTCCATGCCCTCTGCGCCATCCACCACTGCGTTGGCAGCGGCGACACCTAAGTTGAACGGGTTCGACGCGGCGGCGCATACGCTCACGCTAGCGTTTGATGCCAAAGCTGCTGGACGGGTGTTTTCGAATCCGGAAGGGGATGTGTTGGAGGAAGAGAGGGTGTTTATTGTGAGCTGGGTTGACTATTGCAACAAGTACGGGATGGGGTATGCGTTGACGGATGGGAGTGTTGGCGTCCATTTCAATGATAGTACTAGTTTGGTGCTGAGTGCTGATAAAGTGTGAGTTTCCGTTTTTCCAGTCGTTTGTCTGGATGGTCGCTGATGAGGGTTTTGGGCTTAGACACTTTGATTATATCACCTCGAGGAGGGGAGGGACTGTCTATGTGCGGAAATCGTACAAGGTGGACGAGTACCCCGATGAGCTGAAGAGCAAGGTGTATTTGTTGAAGCATTTCGAAAAGTATATTATGGAGAGGTTGTATGGGGAGTATGAGTATACGTATGAGGATGTGGGGAGGACGAAGGGGATGGAGTGGGTGCAAAAGTATCTGAGGATGAAGCATGTTATCGTGTTCAAGTTGAGCCATGACGTTTTGCAGGTGAGTTTTCATCTTTTTCGTCGTCCTTTCAAAAATACTAACACCGCCCTTCAGTTCAACTTTTACGACCACAGCAAGCTGATCCTATCCTCGCACGGGCTGCTCATCACGCATATTGACAAAAACTACAAGATGACGCGGTGGACGTTGAGGGATGTCATGGAGTTTGCGGTGTGTGGTCCGCCGGCTGGTGTGGATGGGGAAGTGGTGAAGTTTAATCAAAAGTTGGTGGACAAGCTGAAGTATTGTAAGGAGGTGCTTGTGAGTATTAGGAGTGCGAGTGGGGCCGAGGGGGTGGGTGAAAAGGTTGAAAAGGGGCTGGGTGCGAGTGAGAGGGAGAGGGAGAGGTATGTGCAGGAGGAGAGGGAAAAGGAGAGGGAGAGGGAGCAGGTACCTGTGCCTAGTCGGGTTGCGCCGGGGTATACGGGGTCGTTGAATAAGAGGACGTCGAGGATGGCATTGAGGTAGCTGTGCGGTGTGGTCGCCTGTTGGTGGATCGTGGCGCTAGGCCGCGGTTCGGTGTTGTTACGGTTGCGAGTTTTCGGTGTGTGTTGTGGATGGTTTACGATTATGAGTATTATTATTTGTTAGTGCGTTGTGTTTTTGTTGTTCAATTCAGTTTTGTGTGCTTGTGTATCTATCTATCTGTTCTTGTTCACACTTTGTGTCTCGTGTTTCGGATATCGGTTTTGGTCCTTTCATCTCCTGGCTTTCACTACCGTATCTCGCTGTTTCGGCTTGTCCCTTTTATATCTCCTCGTTTCGTCTCGACGCATATCGCTTTCGAATTAACTCAAGTTTCGTATCAGTATCAGTATCAGTTTTAGTTTGGATGCAATTCATAGGAAGATTCATCGTTTAGGATTAGGAGAATGTGTCAAGTTGAGAGTATGAATGGATTATGTTGTGTTGTGTTATGTTACCTGCAAGGCCGGGCAGGCTGCCTGGGAATTGCGAAGGCAGGTAGGTAACAAGCCAGAGATTGTGTTGGGTCGCCTCTGAGTGACGTGCTTTTACGGGGATCTTGTTTCTCTGACCACCATACGAGAATCTCAAAGTTTCAAGGTTTAGCTTCATGATTCTGATTCCTGATCGGCGAACGCTGATCCTGAAGATCAATCCTCAGTTGCGGGTGTAGTATGCAGGGGCTACGAGTAGCCTATGCGCTCATCGAGTAGATGGTTCAAAGCAGGGCAATTAGGTTAGACTGGCTAGAGATTACTTACAAGTTAGACGTTAGCGTAGATTAGATCAGATAAACTAATAGGTGGCTGTGAAGAATGTCAGCGGACGAGGCACATCCCCTCGAACCGTTAGCTCTCGCACTCATGAAATCCCCAGTCAACAATCCAACAACCTTCCATGCGAAGGCCTGGGGCAACCAATGGCCACAGCACACAAGCACCATACTTCGCGCAGGTTTTACCCGCCAGCCAACCCACGCCCTATGTGGATCTCGAGCGGGACGACAGTCTGAGTGCTGTCTTCGGCACCAGTAACGTTCCCGAGCAGTTCGACTACATCTGCCTCGAAGGTTGCAAGAGCTCTTGGGGCGAAAACTCGCGTGGTGGATGTTCTCGTTGTTCGTCAAGAGTATGTCGTGCTTCGCAAAGCAATGGAGAAGATCGGCGTGAGGGAGGATGAGACAATTGGGGTAGTGATTACGGGCCAAGCAGGGATTGGTTCGTGCTACAGTCCGTATGATAGGAAAGAGAGCGGTGCTGATCTGTCTCAGGGAAGACTGCCTTCCTTCTATACCTTCTTTTGCATCGCCTGGAGCGCAAGCTTCCAACGGCGGTCCAGGTTAGTTGCGTCCATCTCTCGGGTTCAGGTGGAGACGCCTGGATGACAAGCTGGGGAGTGTCCTGGAAGGGCTCACATGGGATTGTGACGTTGGAATTGCTGTCAACAAGAGCCCAACATTTTGCCAGCCGCTCGTCAGAGTTTGGGAGAGCCACAACCTTCGCACCGTCCTCGTCAAAGATGATGTAGTGATCAGAATGGTTGAAGCAGCTGGGAGGTACTTGTGTCTTCTCCGAGCTGCCCCATATGCTGGAGATTGCAGCGATCTTGCAAGTAGACTTTTTCCCTTGGAGCTCTTTGCTCATCCTCACGCCGTTTAACTCGCTATAGGAAAGAGCTCAAGTTCCAGCCTTCTTCGGCTTTCTTGCCTGTCATCAAGCGGGGCCCGTCGATTCGGACGACCATCGAACTCGTGCAGACGCCTAACCTGGAGGCCGACGAACGACGGCTCACAGCGGCACCGCAGAGCGATCAGCAAAGTACATCTGTGCTGACCCTTCATTCTTCTCGACGTCCGGCCAGAAAATACCAAACACACTAGATTCCGGAATCCTCTTCATCCGGCCTTACCGTCCAAAGGGCCTCGTGGACCTCAAGTCCTCGCAGCTATTCACGTTCGCCATCCCGACCCACCATCTCGGGCGCATCTTTGAGCAGCACAGCGCCGTTCTGTCGAATGAGAAATTGCTCAAAGTCCTCGATACCCTCAGCTTGCACTCTTTGACGCGATCCGCTGCAGGCTGGGGGCACGAGATGGCGATGCATCGCAAGATGTGCAGTCCTAGAGCGCTGTTGGCCATCTCTCGGTCCGTTTCGACGCACCAGGATGACCCGGTCACGGAGACGTCGAAGTATCTGGTTACCGGCACGCCGGGCTGCCTCGTCCTGCACGCAGGACTCATGTTCCGAGTGCCCAAATTCTATTGGACGTCGTCGGTCGTCGATCTCCCAGGAGTTGACGGTGTGCTCGGCGATGACGACGGGCACGTCAATATCCTACAGGCGGCTATTGCAGATGAGGCCGACTACAGAAGTCCTGTAAAGGGACTTGAAGCGATCTTTGCGATGCTTGGGGCTTGGGAATTTCAGCCATATCATCCCGGAGGGTCCTGTCGTTGTCGCTTCGTCATCTTTGCGGATGATAAGCCGACGGCCGATAGGCTCCTGGAGAGGTTTCAAGTCGAGTTGGAGGGTGTTGAGTACTTAGGCAAGAAGATATCCGTGGAGGTGTGGGCATGTGTTCTTTCGAAAGCGTATGACGGGAGGCGCAAAGATTGGGAAACCTGATCCGGGAAACTTCCTGTTCCCCAACAATATTTCTTCCCTCAGCGACTATGAGCAAAGCTCGTGCCCATGCCTTTCATACCTTTATTCCTGCGCCCAGCAGTTTCGATTGATGTCATAATATCACTTGCCTCCTATTACTTTCCTAGCCTCGTCTACCAGCCTAGCCTCTCTTTCCCCCTATTTCCCCCTTCATACCTACATGATCCATTTACCCGTTGAAAAAGAGATTTGGCCTGTGAAGAGTCCAGACTCCATAGTATATTCTTCCCACTCTTCATCCTTTCCATTCTTGGCTGATTCCGACAGTAGGTTGTATACGGTGTACGAGAGGTATATGGTTGAATTTTCACGCGCGATAGCCCTTCCACCTTGATTATCAGTATTTGATGGTGGACTTTATCTAACTCCGGCGATGAAATTCTGGTTGAGAGATGTAGGTTTGAGGTGATGAAGAGTCCCTAGTACATA
>ML210271.1:61159-72486 GCA_004369085.1 Coprinopsis marcescibilis
AATAGATCCACTTTTATGTTTTATATCTGCACTATATGACTATGAGTGCATGTTTCAGGCCTCATTATACCTTACACTAGCCTGGGGCTTAAGAAATAATCTTCGATATCTCAAGTTAGTAATGTCGGTGCAGAATTTTATCGCCGGAGTTAGATACAAGTCCACCATCAAATACCGATAATCAAGGTCGAAGGGCTGTCGCGCGTGAAAATTCAACCATATACTTCTCGTACACCGTAGTTGTATGGCTTGAATTTCTCTGCTCAATTATGTATCGGAAATCGAAATTCAGGCACCTTGCTTTGTTTGAACGCCAACCCGCTGTGGACCTGCCCCTGAAGAGCCGGAGATCAAGCCGACATTCCGTGATCCACTTTGACCGGAGTTAATAGCTCATGTGCTAGCTGCCATCAACGACTGTTGAATGTTCTCTTGTTCTCAGTTCGCCATTTCGTCTTTTCAGCTGTGCAGTAAAGTAAGGTATCACCATCTCGTGTAAACCATATTCACCAAAAAATTGCATTTGACATAAAAGGCGAGGGCCACTGGCACGAACAGGGTCGGTTTCTGTAGTCCGAATGTCAGACCTTTTTGTCATATCATTCCAGCCAGTTACCGATGTGCCTGACTTGGCTTGATTCCCGGAGGAAAAAACCGCAGAGGACTCGATTCGGGGTGTTGATTGGATGGTCGTTCAACAGGCATGTTCAGGCCCCAGGGGTTTGATAACCCCCGGGGTGACTGGTCGTGTCGCACATTGTGCGTTGTTCCACGACCTTGCTAGCCTCACCTTGGCCTTGCCACCCACCCCTTTTGACGAACGAAGAAGGTCCAGAGCGACAACGCACTCAACACACTACGTCTCTTCCATCGGCTATCATGTTCGTACCATTCGTCAGCCCCCGAAAATTGTTCAGGCGCAAGGGAGGAGGTGGGGTCGGGAGAGGGAGCTCATCGACTTCGAGTTCAGTCAAGAGCTCCGCAGGTTCCTCGTCCAGCTCCGGCTCGTCCGGGAAAACGAAAAGCAGCTCGTCCTCGTGGTGGTCATCAAGCAACTCAAACACCAAGACGAAGTCGTCGACAAAGTCCAGCATCTGGAAGTCTAGCAGCAGCAATACCCCGCAATGGAACAAAGTTGTTGGGGTTGCTGCTGCCATACCCGCTGGATTCCCTTTTGCTGGAAGGGTGGCGGGTGGAGGAACAAGAGATAGTATTATGGGAACGCGGTGAGCTTGATGTGCAGAGAAACTCTTCCCGGCATCTTACCAGTTACTTCTATTTAGGACGTACGGAAGTGGTTATCCTGGCGTCGTTGGTAGAGGAACTTCAGGTCGCGGTTTCCCCTTCTTCTTCTGGCCTCTAACATGGCCGCTCGCTGTCGGTGCGGGCACGGGACTCTACCTGCATAGCAACTACGAGGTGCGTGGCCTGTCTCGGTCCATCCATTAAAGTAGCTCATGACCCTTCTCACTCTTCAGTATGGTGCCCCCAACAATTCGACGCGCCCCGGTGGTTCTATGGCATACGCAATCTTCCCATCCCCCAGTGATTCCACCAATCCTTCTACATTTCGCTTCCTCTCCGACAATGCTACTGTCGCATTGATGATATTCGACGTCGGCATCGAATGTGAAGGACTATTCGACCTTTCCACTTTCTCGAGCACACCGATCGCTTTTACCGATTCGACAGGTGTCGGTGGAACCGCTGGACCCGGACCCGAACAAGCCATCCAGTATTACAGAGCTAGCTCTGCCGCACTCACGCTGGATGGCTACAACAACACCGCAACGTATGGGCTGGAAGGGTCTGCAGACTCTCCACTACCGGCGAGCTTGGATTCAGAGCTTTTGACGTGTCTCAACACGACAATCGGTGTGAACCTCCCCCTAATCGACGGAGCTACTGGATTACACGCTCCCATTGCACTGCATCTTGTTGGATCTCTCGGTGTCATACTTTGCTTGCTTCAATCTTGGCTCTAGACGACGTTTTGGCGTCTCCGTGTGCAGCGCGGCTGTCCGATTAGAAATCGGGCTGTCCGCTGGTTATAATCGTGCGTACTTTGCTCGGTCGCTCTTTTAAACTTTGGCCTCTTTCATCGTAACTTTATACCACGATTATATCGTGGCCTTCATGTATGTATTCCCTACTGCCCATGTGCTTAATTAATACAGGTGAGCCCTCAATAACTGTCGTACTACGCGATGAATCTCCTGCTCATTCATCCAAATCAATGTTTTTCAGAGAACTCATTCCCTTGTAATCATCTACGCCGGAGGCCACTCGGGTCTAAAAACGTTTTTCCACCGTCGAGATTCGGAAAGAACTCGAATGGGCCTCAAACATGGCTCAAGACCAATTCTCTGAATTGTTCCCGATGTTCCATGAGGCTCGTTCGTTCTCAACACATCATTCTTGATTCTAATCCGCCGCTTCCATTCAGCCCGCCGCATATAAGGCGACTGTATCAGACTGTATCCACTCATTTGGGAACAACGCCAGGTACACCAAGCATCCTCCACAGGGACACAGCTAACATAGAACCCGCATGCATCAGCAAAAGGGGTGATTACTTCCGCACTTTTTCAACATTTTCAGTTTTAGCAAGTCGGCACGTCGGCATGTCCCTAAAGTAGCCGAAAGTAGACGTGTTTTTGGCGGGATCGGCTTGGTTTGGCAGAAAAGCGATCATCACTTTTGGGAAAGTGCCACCTGGCTTTTGGCTTGTTGCGCTTTCCCACTTTTAGCCTCATTTATGGACTCTTTTGGCACTTTTTGACTTGTACAAGTGCCGAAAAGTGGACAAAAGTAACGAGACCTATTACTGATGTGCAGGTTCCAAGCGCGAATCTTTCATTGATTAACCTATATGGAACAGGTAAATGAGCAGAAGGCGAGAAGCTCGTCCAAATCGGGTGTATGTGGGGAACTCGAGGGAACTCGCTGTGAAACTGTTGTATCGTGGTGATCGCGTGTTGCCATAATGGATGACATTCCGTATCGATTTAGAAACCATAATTATTTTCTAAACCTAGATTGCCGGGATGCCGCCTCTGATTTCGTCCATATGCGGCAGCGGCGGAGCCCCCCATCAGCCATCTGTCAAACCAACCCTCATCCTAGATTTTAATCTGAGTGAGGCCTCCCGACCCCCCCTCCAGACTCAAACCAGCGTTCTAAACCAAATTCCGTCCCGATGGGGAAACTGCCGTCTCAGCCGTTTCCCCTCAAAGTTATGTCTACCCAAACTTCGGAGTTAAACTCGCGTCTTGCTCGCGTCTAATACTGAAGAAATGTTAAGGGATGACTCTGCGGCGCCTTCGTATGCGTTGTTGGAGCCGTGGTGTAGTCTTTTGAATCTGTATCCTGCGTACACCCTACAAGATGTGCAAAGTGTAGCTTGTCGGCCTTACACAGAGGTCTATGGACAAATGTCGCGCGTCGAAATCCTTCCCTCCCAAGCTATAAATGTCAGAATCATGTTTTTGTGGGTTTATAACACCACAGGATGGCCTCACTATGGGGGGGATGAAAGGTACAAGGGGGAGGGCGCATCGGCAATGATTTGATGTATTTAGAAAACCTATATCCTAGATTGGGATACGGATGTAGGATTTGGGGCGAGGGTTAATATTCAAACTCCGTTTGATCGCTATCTAGGTTTAGAGAACAATTATGGATTCTAAATCGATACGGAATGTCACCCAATTGCCAACCTATCTAACCCCGCGGTCTCTCCCATCCTAAATCTCTCCTTTACAAGCGCCCTTTATCCATCCGCAATGGCCACATGATCCTTTGCTATCCTTTCGGACCCGGGCTTAGTCTCGCATTAGGTAGCCAACGCCGACCCTGAACAAACGGATGTACCGCCAATGGCTGGAATGTGGGGTTAGACGCAGTCTTTCGTGGCTTGCCATGGTAAAGTCCTAATCTTATTTCCGTGTCTTACCCGAGATTCCACGAACAGGCAGATTTCGAGCAGTAATTTCAAGTTCAGCCTTGCAGCGAATTGTGCGGGGCCGGATGTTGTTGTTAGTTATGGCCCAATGGAGCTCCATGGCCGGATCCAAATACATCTTCGAGCATTCTAGATCTGTTGGCGAGCATATGAATCTCATCTCATAGCGTGGCTTTTGTCAGTTTACGCCTGTGGCTAATGTCACGAAGATTTGTTCGCTGGTGGGGTATTCGTAACGGAACAGACCCTCGGTGGTGATCCCCGCTTCGTGCGGAAGCCGCTTTCGTTAAGAGCGAATGAAGATGCTTTCTGCTCCACTTGATTTGAGGATTCTGGGGTCGTAAGGAACGGAGCTTAAGTGTTTATGCCAAAGAAGCGGTGTTCTGAACGACGAGACGTCAGAGACGCGGAATCCGCTCAGGGGATTTCTCGCCGTTTAATCGCGGTAATCCGGGGAAAGGATTTCCAAATACCGCGAGTTGCTTAAATTGGCCTCATCCAACATGATGTGTGTGTGCTGAGAAAAAGAATACAGTGTTCAATGGAGTCAATTCTTTACGTCAAGGCAACCAGAAGTCTAGTTGAACGGTCATAAAAGTACATATTTAGTCACTACATGTTTGCGAGTATGTAGCACTGCTGGAGATGCCGACTATTGTGAGAGAGATACATATGGCGCCGTTAAGGCTTTAAATTCTCGCGAGAAATCAATGCAGAGAGTAGTCGAATTAACCAATTATGAAGAAAGTAGGGGATGCATGCGGGGCAGGCCAATCAACGGTTGGGGAATTTTAAAGTCTTTTGTAGCGTAAACCTATCTCCTCTCCTGAGCCTCGCCGTCGTCGCCCCTCCAGCCTGGTCGTGTAGGTCCTTCGTCGCGCTTTACTGCTGATCCATCATGACCATCACCCTTCCACGGTGGACTATCGAACTGCCTCCGTTCCACAGACTATGTGATTTATTCTCAGTAATTGGCACAATGGTGACGAAAGGTGAACTTACGCGAGCCTCCAATTCTTCATCTCTCCATGCAGGGCTTTCAAACTGCCTTCGCTTAACCTGGGAAACAACCATGTAAGTCTCGGGATAATATGTAGCTTGCAAGGACAGTGGGCGCTTACAGCGGTCGCCTCTTCGTCTCTCCACGTTGGGCTTTCGAACTGTCTTCGTTCTGCATCACGGTTGAGCAGCGCATCGCCAGAATTGGAGATCTAGCAGAACTGGTCAGCCACAGCTGTGAAACTGAGAAGGGAAACATGAACAGACAGGTGCGGAAATGGTAAGAGAGAGGGTGCAAGCGAGGAACAGGAGTATACCGGTGGAGCGCATTGTTCAAGCAGAATAATGAAGGGAGAGCGAGGAGATGATGTGGGGCAATGGACTACCGAGAGGGCGAGGTGATGATTGAACACCGGAAGCTCCATGCCCATTATATAGTGCCACGCAGGTGGCACATGCTCCGATAGATGGGATATCCAGTGCCTGAGAGAAGAAACTTATCAAGCGAGAAAAGCTGAGAAAGGTTGAGCATCTCGACGGCGTTTGTAACAGACCGCATGATGATGCGCTGTTACGGGATCTTAACTCCATCAAGAACCGGGGTTTCTTTGCAGTCGTACCGCTGCAAGATGTTGCGCAGATCTCATCTGGACTACGAAGACTTATTAGGAAGCTGCACCCGAGCAATGGGAAACTACGTGAGTATAAATGTGAATGAGTGTCAGACTGCATAAGGGTGTTTGGCGCTTCTCGGACTAACGTGTAATGATTGGCACATTTATCCATATCCTTTCCCTTGATTGTTGCGTTGGGCGACGTCATAGAATCCCGTTGCGTACCATCCAGAATCAGCCTCAGACGACAGCGTTTAATATAGCTGGATTCCAGGGGGGCAATAAGAGCATGGGACTGTTTGATCCAACTATGTACATAGGTCCTGTCCCCACCTGATTTTTTTCCGAGGTTCTTTCACCTCGTGGTCGTGAGTATCACGAGTCCCGATTGACGTAGAGATTGACATGTAGTGCTGCTATACCTGTATACCGAAGGGTCGGAGTTCGGAGGCATGAGTTAGTAAGTCTTTACATGTGGGTTCCAGACATGATCTCTGTCAGTCGGCAGATATTTATAACACCGTATCATTATTAACGCTTCCTTGCTTCAGCAGCAGGAAGATCACACACTGGGAACCCTCTATCCAGACATTGAGCCAGGGGTGGATCATTTGATTATGAGCTCATTGAAAAGACGGGAGGAAGATCATACCTATCGCCTTCTTGATAGCCATTGGGAAGGTGAGCCGTCAAGTTTCCAGTAGCCCCGCTTTGCTAACATCACTTCACGGGTCTCCGGGGAGGGACGGAGCCCAGTTCAATACAGTTATGGAGCAACTGTGCTTCAGTCGAGAGAAGCTTTGTAAATGTAATTGGGGTATTCTTCCTTAGGTCATATCAGCCCCACATCAGGAACCGCCCTGTGCTGATCATTCAAGCCCCAGTAAGAATCCTGGATATCAGCTACTCAACTCGAGGGGTAGGTTGTTGGATGATCAGCGTCGTCACCAATAACCAACGGAACGGTCAATCCGACGAGGGTATAGTCGTTAGGTTCATGATTTATGCAAACACGATGATGCAAGGGGCGTTCCTGAAAGAAGTTGATAAGGCTTGGCTCAACCATACTTCATAGAAGCCACCACCTCCCTGAGCGCCTGAATAACCTGAGTTGGGAAGCCATATATTGATTTGGAGTATTAATTGCTCAATTGTTCCACATACTTGAGCAGCGAAATACTGCAAACGTGGGCACTGGCAAAAGGTGAGCTCGGCTTTTCTATATGCACAAAGTCTGGGCCGAGGTCTTGAGTCTCATGTAATTTCTCCGGCAAACGTCGGTGTGACGAGGAAATGCCGAGGTATACTTGAAAATCCGCTTCAATTGTCCGAGTCGGTCGGAGTGAAACATCCATATACCGCACGTCGATCCCAGTTTATTTCTTTCGCTACGTTCAACGTTGTGGGGGTCGGCACGTAAATTGCAAAATGGCTTCAGTTCGTAGATAGCTGGATTCAGTAGACTCGTCACGTTACATCCATTAGGATATTTCCAACGCTTAATCTGCGAGCATGTCATCCTATTTAGGGAGCACTGTGGAGATGAAGGCTCGAATCTCTCTCTCAGGTGTTTAGGTAACCGGGATATTCGCCATGCGGTAGTTCCGACACGCTCGCAGTTCATTCACACAGCGAGATCAGATAGGACAAGTATGCTCGTAGATGTTCCCTTCGATGCCATTTGCGCCCTCGACTGGGCTTGCATATCACACGCATGTCGTGTAATAACTTCGGATCCTGTTAAGTAACACCGGCCTCCTCATGTAGCATGTTGCACGATAATCAAATCTCTTCAAGCTGAAGTACGACTTCCCAAAACGTAAGAGGCACGATGTACACGGGCCACGTCAAATTAGGGCTGCTCAGCCGATGATGAGAGGAATATTCGGCGTCCTGACAAGTTACGCTTCCGGCCGAAGTGTACAACTTTATAAGTTTATTCATTCTCCGTTGAGAGTTGTTCCATTGATATTCCGTCTCCGATAGAAAATGCTGATCCATCAGTAAACTGAAATTTACGCTTGCCACTACTACAGTAGTACTACTGTGCGTTCATTCCAGCCACAGACAACCTGTATTTGACTCTATACAACGAATGTAATGTTTAAGAAATTCATGTTACTAGTGTCACGCTGACAATGTTCGCAGATGTCGATTGATCTGTCACTGGATCGACTTCATAAATTTCTCCCACTTCTGCCTATCAGGTACAGCCGACCAACGATCCACATTGCTGGGACAAACGGAAAAGGCTCTGTCTCGGCAATACTGTCAACTATCCTCCTCCATGCATCGCCCTCGTTCTCAGTTGGAAGATTTAATTCTCCCCACCTCACGAAAATCACCGATTGTATCACAATCAACGATCACCCTATCGGCGACGAAACGTACCAAGAAACGCGAACACAAGTAGAAACCCTGGCCAAAGAATCAGGGATCACTATCACACCATTCGAAATCCTTGCAGTGACGGCACTTCAAATACTTGAAGCCTCAAAAGTCGACGTTGCGGTCATCGAAGTTGGAATGGGTGGTCGATTGGACGCGACCAACGTCATTCCTTCAGAACACATACTGGTGTCCGCTCTGACAACGGTTGACCTTGACCACCAAGGCTTCCTGGGGTCCACTGTCAGCGAGATTACGAAGGAGAAGGCCGCCATCGCCAGACAAGACAAACCCTTCGTTCTTGGTCGACAGCGATACCCCGAGGCGGAGAGAATCGCAAGGCGTTTGGTGGAAGAACTTGGAGGAATACTGAAGCCTCCGATCATGGTTGATACGCGTGAATGGGATGCAGACCACTCCGGATCCTCTTCTTCCTTTTCGTTGGGGAAGGGCGATTCGGCCTCCTTCACTCCTCCGCCTTCTCAACGCGTCGAATTCAGTATGAGCTCTTTGAGGCCAGAACTTATATCCACCGCATTCTCTCTACATGGGGCGCACCAATTGGACAATCTCGCCACAGCTCTGGGAGTACTTGATGCTCTTATATCGTCGTCGTTGAAACAACAAGTCGCCAACAGGATCACTGCCGATAGCGTCAAGTCGGCTCTGGCGAACGTTCGCTGGAGGGGAAGGCTCAATTGGGAAACTTTGAATCTGAGCTTGCTCGTCGATGCCGAGACACTCCCCGTTCCATCCACTATCCCAGTCCTGGTGGATGGGGCGCACAACGCTGGATCTAGCCAGAGCCTCTCCAGGTACCTCCTCGACCACGCAATCCCATCGCTCCCATCTGGTTCAAATATCCACTTGTCATATATCGTGGCAACATCTTATTCTCCGACGAAGCCACCTCGAGAAACTCTACTTCCTCTCTTCACGAACCTTCCGCCCTCCGTTTCATCCATGTCTGTGATAACTGTTTCGTTTTCACCGCCGGATGGAATGCCATGGGTCAAACCAACTCCTGTAACCGATATGCTGGGCGCTCTCAAAGAAATTTCTCCCAGTATCGCAGAAGTGAGAGCCATGGATTACGACGATGACCCACAAAGGCAACTCCTTCAAGCTTTCAGAGCTGCCTTGGCGGATTACAAACGCGCTTTAGGCAGATCACCTCATTCCACCAACTCGACACCCGACCTCCATCATCTTATCGTCGTTGCAGGAAGTCTGTACCTCGTTGCCGATTTTTATCGCTTGCTAGACTCCATTCCACAACCTTTATCTTCGAAATAATCAACATATGCTCATTTAGCACTGATCAAGCGATCCAAACGGCCTATATTTACCTGGAATCATGGGGTCGTGGCAGTAAGTTTATCGCGCGAATCCATCGAAAATAGAAGAACCTACCCAGCACTGTCTGTTTTATGTCGAGCATCCCCACCCTCGTGAGGTTCTCCACACACAGTTCAATACTCTGCTGGATCCCATCGAGGTCGTTTGGTTTGCTCTTGTTGGAGAACAGCTCGATATCAACTCGATTCATAAGTGGGAACCGCTGGCGATCTGAGAAGATCAAATCGAGTTCTCGCCAAGCCTGTGTCGAGTGCTCGACTGTACCACCGCATGACCAGTTCTTGACGTAGAGGTAGAAGGTTGCAAGGGGCGCTGATTCTGGGAGGGTGCGGCAGAGGTTTAAGATCCAGTATAACGGGTTGGTTCTAACTTCCTTGATTTGGTTGTACTGGATGTAAGGGTGGTTGTACCCGAACGACAACTCTCTCAGGTTTACGAGCTTGGATAATTCGAAGGGGACGTAGCCTGAGAGATCTAGGTCGTCAGCTGCGTTGTAGAACATTTGTGAGTCAGCAATGGTAAAGGCCCCTATGCGTGATCCTCCTTACGTTCCCGAGTTGTCTCGTATGCCAAAGACTGTAATGACAGCGAGCAAGCTGAGAGTAGCCGATAGAGAGACTCTATCGTTTTCATCTGTATAATGCCCCTAGGTCGCAGATGAAGCTTCTTCAGGCCAGTGATGTCGATGTGATTATTGAGTAGGAACTCGGTGACTTGAGGGATATCCTGTGCTATGCCCTCGAGATGCAGTGCCTGGAGTCGGATTGGAGCATCCTGAGTGCGCGTTTGTATCTGAGGAGTGGATGCTTTCAATGGTGTCATCGATTGATCATACTTGAGCTTGAGGTGTGTTAATGAGGGGCTGCAGGAGTCCAAAAGACGTATCGACGTGTTTCTAAGAGAGAGGGAAGTGAGATGATTGGCTGCGCACATCCGAGCGACAGCGTGTCTGGTTGGAAGTGGATGAATGTCCCATGCGGAATAGGCGGATTGGCGGAAGGTGAATCTCTTGATTTTGTCAAGATTTAATTGGGACAAAGCTTGGGGTAAACGCTCGTCGAATTTCAATGACGCCGATATACCGCTTCTTCCTATTGCCTGGCGCTCTATATTCTCAAGCGATGGCGACCGGCTGATATCCCGAATGACGATGGTATTTACAAGTGTTGCCAGATGGGGAGAACCTTCCAAAAGTTGCGAAAGCTTCTCGCTTGAGGTCTGTTTCCGTGTACAGGACGACGGACTCGAAGAGGATGTTTCGATCTCGAGAGTTATCTTGGAGAATAGGGCTTCCTGACATAGCCTTCTAAAGATTTGGGACACGTAGCTTGCGGCTTTCAGGGTTTCTCGAGCTTCCTGCTTGGGCGCTTGCGAGATGTGACCTACGAGCTCGCGGATGATGTCTTCTGGAAACTGTGCCATGAATGTGCAAAGGAAAGGCTTGTGACCGATACCGACTGACTGCCTTAACACCACGATGTTACTTAACCCGCGTATCACCACATCATATTTCTCGGAAATTGCCGCTGGTAAGTAAGGCAGCAACAGTGTAGCGAGTGTGCGCCTTGACCTTGAATGGAATCTTGGGAAAAGGAAAGATCTGCATAATCATTGGTACTTGATTTTGGCCCCTGTGTACCCCGACAGACGAAGCTCGCATGCGGGTCAAGCGGCAAGTCTGAGGGCACGGGTGACGCACCGCCACTTTACTGATCTACATAATCTAATCTACTCCCAGCTAAAATAAGTATTTGCTGTGGTTCAATTATGCATTTTCTCCACAACAACACATCTGATTCTCTTCAAACAAGTTGTGAAAAATACTAGAGCTTGGAGTGCATGAACTCAGTAGGGTCACCAAAAAAAATCAAGCTCTCTTAAGGTTGAGAATTAAAATCTCACAAAACCCCCTTTTTGTAACTCAATGTATGAATTTTCCTGAAGTCCAGAAAAAAGACATTTTATAGGGCTGGCTAATGAAAGGAGGACACAAGTTGTTTTGT
>ML210271.1:72516-89244 GCA_004369085.1 Coprinopsis marcescibilis
GTATTTTTCACAACTTGTTTGAAGAGAATCAGATGTATTGTTGTGGAGAAAATGCATAATTGAACAACAGCAAATACTTATTTTGGCTACGAGTAGCCTAATATCCACCCGCCTTGCCCTAAACCTCGTTCTTCCAAGCTCGGAGCCTAGAGCGCTAGGCCTTGGTACAACCCGGAAAAGCTCGATGGAGGCTGGATCCGGCAGGTTCCACCGTGAGTCCGTTTTGTCAGGATTGAATTTCCCGATTTTTGGTCGACTTCGTCAGGATTGGATCTAGCAAAATCCCCAAAAAATCTCAAATTTATCAGGATTGTCGAATCTAGCCTCAAACCTTTCTATTAGGGTTAATCTTTCTCCCCTGTGTGCTTGAACGCCGTATTATACGCTATAAACCGATACATCACTCTACATGTCAAATTTCAGTTGCTAATCATCTCTACATCCTCGTCCTTCTTTTTTCGAGAACCAAAATACTTCAAACGCTCTCAGCTTCCAATTCTGGAAATTTCATACATTAAATTCCCGAATTTATCAGGATTGTAGACCTAAGCTGGCCAAAATACCTTATTTTAGTCATAAGGAATTTTGCAATCAATACCATGTTTCTGATATACACAGAGTTGTTCTTAACAATAGGCTTGGCGCAACTGCTAGGATAGATTCCGTGATCCAGGATTGTCGTCAAACCACAACTTCTGCATTGTCTTCCCAATAACCACGTGATATAACTTCAACCCTTCAAACATAAGGCATCAGGGTCGAGGTTCGTCTCTGCCCAAACAAAGGAGAATCCAGCTACCAGCTCTACCACCTCTCTAACTCAAAACGGAAGGTATTCGGTATTCGTCGTTCAACAGTCCATACACTATCCCAGAAGATCCCATCTTCGAAGCCACACCATACGATAGAAAGAAACTGCCTTGCCAAGTAGCCAACAACGAAACCGACAGAATCGAAGGTTCATTTAGCATGTCCGCAACAGAATCGACACCCTTCAGCGCAAGCAACACTGCTAGGATAAAGCCCTTGGACCGACGGGAGCTTCAAGTTCAGTCTGAGCTTCAAGGCCAAGTCGTTGAATCCCACAAGGACTTTGGGAAAGCCCTGTTTGAAGGTGTCGCCTCAGATGGAGAGATATCTGAATACCTCTGCCAGTCGGAGCTGTACAGCACTGAAACGAAGCAATGGACAGCGCTCGACGAGAATACATTCACGAAGCAAGCACAAATCTACACCCCTCTTCTCGATATCTTCAAAGATATCCTAGGCTGGTTCAAACGTCCGGTTGTCGATGAGAAGAGCAGCGCTATGACCAAGCTGTACAATAGAGTGCGAATGGCGCGTGAAGAGGACGTACCAAAGCAATACAGCTCCTTACGACCCGCTTGGACCATGGTTTTTGGAGGAGGGAAAGGATGAAGACTGTCCCACCTATGATCTCGCGCTCAGTTCCTGGCAAGGGATGCTGGATACTGCGATAAGCATCCCACATATCGAGCAAGTCGGTGTACGCGCCAGGTATGTTACACCCCGGCAGCGAATATGTGATATACTAATAGCACTCAACTTGCCAGGGATATTTACAGCCAGCAGCCTACCCGAGACTTTGTTCGATCCCTCGTCATAAGTGAACGACGAGTCCGCCTCCTGCAATACGACAGGTCTGGCGCTAAGTACTCAGACCCATTCGACTTTCATCTCGAGGCTGCACGGTTCGTCAAGCTTGTTTTGGGCCTCACGTCCGATGATCCCCGACTGGTTGGCTTCGACAAAAGCATCTGTTGGGAGGTGTACAAGGGAACCAAAGACGTCCATGGCAAGATTAACGCAGTCGACGCCAAAGGAGACAAAATCACCTATGACATTGTTGGGGACAGGCCCTCGTTCCATCGATGCAGCCTTATCGGACGAGCCACAAACACCTGGGACGTAACTGGCCCGAACGGAGAGGAGTATATTGTCAAGGACTTGTGGCGAGAAGCCAGACGATCATCCGAGCCCGACCTTCTTGAAGCAGCCAAGGGCGTAGTTGGCGTTGCACAGATGATTGCCTGTGAGGATATTTACAAAGTTAGCGACTTCAGGGACCTCCAAGATGGCGAAGAGCTCACAGATCGCACGAAATGTCGAATCACTTTGGAGCGGTATGGCCGACAGATTGAACATTTCCAGTCAGCCTCGCAGGCTTTGTGGGCCCTTCATGACGCCATTTCAGGTAAGTCTGGCCTTCTGGGATATACCTCCAGGCAGTGCACTAATAACCGCATCTTTCTAGCGCACAAAGAGCTCTTCAAGGCAGGGGTGCTTCACCGTGACATCAGCAAGAATAACATCCTTTTCGGTCGGCCAGATGCTGAACCAGGTTGGCGTGGCGTCTTGATCGATATGGACATGTCAATATTCGTGGACCTTGCTAAACGGGACAATGCGGCCGATTTCCGAACTGTAAGCTGCTCCATTTTCAAACATTGGCAGTAAACTGTAACGCTAATTCAAACTTAGGGAACACGTATGTTTCAATCGATCAGTGTCCTTACCAGCTTCAACTCGAAAGTGCCTATGGCACAGGATTTCTACGACGACATCGAGTCTTTTTTCTATGTCCTCTGTTATCTGCTATTTGTATGTGAGAGCAAAGGCAAACAGTACAGGATCCTACCCATGCCACAAGAAAGAACTCTTCGAGTTAAAATACATTGGAGACATTTCCGCGGAGTTTGTATCGGATTACTGGGGCGAGCCCTGCAGGAATCTTCTCCAGGAATTCCACAGTATTATCCGTTACCTTGTCAGATCGAAGGCAAAGATACTCCGCAAAGACCCAAAGGCGAGGTCGATCGAGGACCTGAGAGCAGAGTGGCCTAGACTCCATGCGGAGATCCTCCAGCTTTTCAAGACTGCCATCGCCGAAGTGGAGAAGGCGGAGGCAGAGGCAGCAGCAAATCCATCTGCCGCTCCCCAAGCTGCTGAGCCGGTACCCGATCCAGGGTCTCCCCACCAAGACTCGAGGTTTCCAGTACCCTTCCCCAATATCCTACCCATCCACAAATCTGCATCTGCCCACACCTCATCAACGCGAGTCTCCTCTTCCCCGTTCATCCAACCTCCTGGATCACCCCGCAACAACAAGCGGGCCTCGGAAGATCCTCTCGAGGACGTGCAGCCTATCGTCAAGAAGCGTCGATCGCAGCGCAAACTGCTCCCACATGCATCGTCATCAAATGCGCAGGCGAACACGGCTGATCAACAACTTCCTGAGGAGGCGCCCGTTCTCAGACCGCGCCGGTCTCAGCGCAAACTGGTCGGCAAACCATCTATGTCCAACTTGAAGGCCAAAGCGAGCTCGGGCGATAAGCAACGTGTCGACGAACCTGTTGTCAAGCCTCGTCGGTCCCAGCGCAGCTTGAATGGGAAGTCGAAATCGAACTCGGACGACGAAAGCAAAAAGAAGAGCAAGAGGGAATCCACCCTCCCGCGTCGTCGCTCTCAGCGTTTGGTCGGGAAGGAAGAGAAACAAACTTGACAGAGTGGTTAAAAATTTCCAGGGGGCCAAATGACGACATTTGTTCTGTAGTTACAGTTCCACCTTGTCCCATACCTTCTAATCCTAGTTGCGATATCCGCTTGTTTCATTTTCATTTTCTATTCATTGATACTTCCATTTCTGTTTTGTTGCATATCGGATCGTTCTTATACCTTGCATTTACACCATACCTGCACATTTTCTCAATATATCGTGTTCCATTTCTTCATAGCCTCCACCTTGAGGACTAAGAAGCATATCTCTGCAAGTACTAACTTGGTGTATACATTTAAACGAATGTGTTCAACATCAAGCGGCCCGAGGACAAATGAGCTCCGCCTTATGTAATTGAACGTGCACCTGTGCCACTCTTCCTGGGCAATGGTCACTGGCACCGTTTCACCTCTATCCCCCATCACGGCTCGCCGTATTCCGCACTTGTCTTCAAGTTCCGTTTTATAGACTAACCTCTACATATGTACTATCAGTCAGTGAGCAGAATCACCATCGTTTGTCCAATGTTGATTGACTCCCAGCTGACAGCATGGCAACATCAAACGTGTGTCAACTGATTGGCTGGACTTCCAAGTTCACAGGCAGCTGTGGCCAGCATATAAAACGGAAGCTTTGACTTACCTCTTGGATTCGTGAGGAATGTCACTGTCAGCTCTGATTCATCGTGGTGTACGAAGAGCAGCCGGGAGGACTGAGGACCTGGACGAGCCATCTAGCACACCGTACCAAGCAAACACCTCCAAGTTGTCGGATAGGCTGTTGGATGTGTTCACCCGCACTTTCGACCTTGGCTTCATTGGATTTGGGGGCCCACCTGTCCATTTCCAAATCTTTCACCGCAGATTTGTCGAGGGGTTGGGCAAAACACCATGGATAGACGAACAAACGGTGCGTGTCGCGCTCAAAATCGCTCTCTTCTCGTTGACTGACGTAGTTTCCAGTACCAAGAAATATTTGCGATATGCCAGGCCCTCCCTGGTCCGGGATCTACCAAGATGCTCTTTACCATTGCCCAAATCCACGCCGGATTTCTACCAGCGTTCTTAGTCTTCCTCCTTTGGTCGCTGCCAGGGGCATTCGCGATGTATGGACTGGCCCTTGGCGTCCAACGTATCGCAACAACACTTCCAGCACCTGTCTACGCCCTCCTCTCTGGTCTCAATGCAGCCACCGTCGGGATCATTGCGTTGGCTGCGGTCCAGTTAGCTCGCAAAGCGATCACCGACAAGGTTACAAGAATCCTGGTTGTGATGGGTGGATGTGCTGGGATGTGCTACAACGCACTGTGGTACTTCCCAGTTTTGATGGTCATCGCTGGGCTGATTACTGTCATGTGGGACATGTGGCTGCGGGGAGCTATCGCTAGGTTCAAGCTACGCAAAGTGCGACCTCCGCTGATTACCCCTGAGGAGAGCGGGATGGCCAATTCCGACGTCGGTGCCAACGACGCTGCATCTGCCACTCGCCCCCATCAAGGCCACGCCAGCACATTCAGTATTGAGCTCGAAGACCGTAGGCCAGCAACACCAGTCTCTACCACACCATCATCCAAGTCCAATCTCCCCGGCCACGGAATACCAGTCAAGTATGGTCTCGCCGTAATCGTTCTGTTTTGGGCGTCGTTCACTGCGCTCATGGTTGTACGCGGCACCCTCGCTGCCCCGCCCCTCCTCCTCGCCGTTTTCAACAACATGTTCCTCGCTGGTACCATCATTTTTGGAGGTGGCCCCGTCGTCATTCCTCTTCTTCGTGAATACGTCGTCGAACCTGGCTGGGTCTCTCCACGAGACTTTCTCATCGGGCTCGCCATCATCCAAGCCCTCCCCGGTCCCAACTTCAACTTCGCCATTTACCTCGGTGCCCTCGCTGTCCTGAGCGGTGACGGATCAAAGTCTGCTGCAGCCATGTTTGTTGGTGCCATCCTTGCGTTCATTGGGATCTTTGCCCCAGGGATCTGGTTGTCTGTCGGCTTCCAGTCTGTTTGGAGGGCGTTGCGCTCAAAGCCAGTTGTGACGTCACTATTGAGGGGCGTCAACGCTGGTGCAGTTGGATTGGTTTTCACCGCTGTGTATAGGCTTTGGGAGATCGGGTACTTGACTGGCGCTGCGAGTTCAGGGGTTAGCTTGAGTAGAGAGCCATGGTGGCTTGTTGTTGCTGCGTCGACTTTTACAGGCGTGGAATGGTTCGATGTTCCGCCTCCGGTAGCTATTGTTATGGGTGCGGTCGCAGGACTGGCGTGGTATGGTGTTGTTGCGAGGTAGAAACTTTGGTGTATTTCCTATGCCCCAGACCATTTTGTCAGCCACTTGTCTCATTACCGATATATAAACATTAACTCGTTAACTTCAGCAGCTCGATCGACAACGCGTTGGATCGCGGCGCATTCCTTCCTTCTCTCCCCCTTTCACTCTAACGCGTTACAAGTCACAACATTATAACACTCTCCTTTCTATATAAATGATTTACCAGGCTGTATTCATCGCTGCTGTTCTCTGCGCATCTCTGCCTCAATCCACGGCATGCGAGGACGAATGCATGACTCGAGTGACAAGCGTATTCAACGGAAACTATTCCATCCCAGTCCACTTCCTTCTTTCGGATCTCGTACGTCCCCCGCCTAACCTGGAATCCGAGCCCGCATTCATCTTATTTTTGGGCTAGGCGGAAAGAATTGACGACGAATTTTTCCCTGGGTTGTCGCCGCCGCCACCGGTTGACTACCTCGCCCCATTACGCTCCGCATACGACACCCAAAAGGGCGCAGCACTCCGAAAGGCGATCTTCCCTTCCTTCTTCCACGGAAAATGTCAAGACCCTGCAACTGGAATCAACCCCGCCGGCTGTCCGAATCCCGACTGCCCCGTTGTTTGTGGCACCCCTGGCTCCATGGTCCATTTCTACTCGAGATTGCGATTTATCGCCTTCAACGAGACGTGGCATCTCCTTCATCGCATCGCCAAGCCGGATTCGGGTGTGTTCAGGGAGGTGCAGCAGAATATTGAGGATGCACAGACGAGGTATTCGCGGGCGCAAAGAAGGGACTCGAATTTGGTGTTCGGGCGGCGGGGATTAGACTGGGGTGTCTCCAACTCTCGACGGGCTAATGGCGGGGTCAAGAGCACACTCGAGGGCATCATCAACGGCATACGGTTCTCCTTGGAGCGGCTGTGCGGGGGATCTGGCGATGGGCGTACGAATGGTCTCCCGTATTGCAGCTGGGAGAACGAGATGAAAGAATATATTCTGACTTTCCCTTGAACAGTGGCCTGTGACTTGTGGCATCCATTGACACTTTCCTTTATTATGTATTGATTATCATTTGCCTGACATTGATTGTCTAGCTCTTCGGAAATATCATCTCGATACCCAACATATCTAATTTGATTTGCAAAATTACGAAAAGGAGAATACTCCAAGCATATCTGGTGAGAAACTGCACGTAAGGACATTGATTCTAGGTGACCATACGAAAGAAACAGCCTGCCTGATTTCTTCGCCCAACCCACGAAATTAATAGTACCCTTGGTTTCGATAGATTTGTTGGGACCGCGTGGTACCATGGCCCGAGTCATATGTCGTTTGTCCTGAAACCATCCCTGCGGACTGCATAGAACTATGCGCCGATTCGTACGTTGTAGGACTAGACACCACCCCATGCGAATGAATGGAGGCCCGGGCTGGATCTAAAACAGTTGACATTGACATCACCTGCGGTGTGTAGAGGGAACCTGCATTAGCGGACTCGTACACCGACGAATCCGGTGTCGCCGGTGGGTTGAAGTTGTGTATCTTCGTGCCTGTCAGCGATACCATGCTCTCCATGTCTGGGATCGGGGCCGGCTTCTTCGAGTTCTTTCTGAGCTTGGCAATAGCACCCAGGATAGCTACGACGAGGGTTGGCACTCCGAGACCTAACCCAACCCCTAGGGCAATCTTGTCGCTCCTCGAGAGGCCTGCTTGGTTGTCTTCGGGATCCAAATTGCCTTTGACGACGACTTCGGTTGGATAGAGAAGGGTGTGAGTCGCGACGGCTCGACCACCTGGGTCGGTCTCAGTGGACAGGACGGTAAAAGTGGATTTAACAGCTTTAATGGTGAAAGAAAAAGATGGACGTCAAGATGGGAACACACGAACGATTGCTGAAACAGTCCACATACTTCTTGCTCCTCCTCCTTCACGACCTCCTGAAGCACCATTGACGAAAGCAGTGGCCGTCCACTCCGCCGACAGTGCTTCCAAGTCTGCGCCTGCGCAGTGAGGAACTGAGATTGTGGGGCGAGCGTTAGGGGAGAAGCTCGAGGCCAACCAGTCTCCCGTTGCTATTCCACGACCGGAGAACCAACTAATCTTTTGCGAGTTCCTCTCACTATCAATAAAGACACAGATGTCCCCCGTCCTCGAGTTTCCTGCATTGGATAGCCCGAAACACATGCAAACGTCCTGTGTCCCGACGACGTCACTGCCGCTGAGCTTCACGGCTGACTGGTCGAAAAATGCGACGGCGTCTTGGGATTTATTGAACGTCATCATGGCGGTCTCGCATTGGTTGCCGATGTCCCATGCAAGGTTATAGTTGTCCATTGGTGCACCTAGGGTCCCACAGAGGGGTTCAAAGTGGATGCTGTGATATGTGGTCCCTGTGTATCCAACGAGATCTTCTGCTGTGACGAGCCCTGATTCTGGGAGGCGGGCGGTGCCATCGGGGGATTGTGCGTGCACCAGCAACGCTATAGACAGAAGGCAGGGTATAAGGCCGCTTCCGAAACCCATGGTGGGTTAGCTGTAATGGATGATGGTTAAACGAATGTGAAAGAGGGTGGTATGCACGAAGGGACAGTATTGAAGAGAAAGACGGTGGTTAGTCACTGCGGCGTGAAGGAAAGACTGTGAGAAAGGGACGTGTTGTCCCAGCGTTGACAACCCCGCTGTTCTTCGAGGAATCAAAGGGCGAGTTCTATCTTTGGCTTTGATAGTTTCTCATCTGAAAATAGTTAGGTCAAGTGATCTAAGTCGATCTGTCACAGCGAACGGCGTACCGCAGAAGACCTAATGTGGAATAATGAACATACGTTTCTAGGCTGAAGTCACTCCTTCCAGGTCCTGCAAAGGCTGCAAATCATTAGGTTTTACTGTTGGGACACAGGTCCCATGTTCACAAGATATGTTATGTTGGTGGACATGATAAGACGTACCGGAGGTAGGGAAGGAGAGGATTATTATCATAGGAAGCCTTATCGGATTCAGGTCCCACTTCTTTCATCACGAAAACGACGCAAAAGTCCCGACCTGATCAACAGGCCAAGAATGGGGTTATTGCTTGATTGGCGCTTAGTGGGGTAGAAACAACCCCCCCTGTACGCCTTACCCGAAGGGACCGCGGGCCCTTTACCAATTGCCGATGGTTTGGCTTCTGGATACGGAGACATTGGCGAGAAAATAGGGGCGAGGCAAAAAATGAAATCAAGAATTCCCAAGTTTAATATTCCCAAGTTTAATTTCCAATGGTTTAATCGGACTTCTTCGCGTATCATGATACGACTATAATCATTCTTCACCGATCAGGCTTTGGGTTTGTTTGCAGCCAGAATTTCCCTGATGCGGTACTCCCAATAACTAAGCCACGAAGCATGATTAGCTCGCGAAACGACAAACCCAGTGAATGGGGCACTCACTTCTTACGAATGGTATCATGCTCGTTCGCCAACGATTTCCACAGCTAAAAATAAAACATCAACCAATGGTCCACCAAAATAAGGCAAATTTGATGAGTGGGAAACCCACTTCGATAGCTTTCAACCTCCCCTCCGCACCCCTTTCACCCTCCTCCTTACTTTGTTCTTCGTATACATCTGCAAGGAACTCGATGGCTGCCGCACACGGCAGTTGAGCTGTGCTCGAGGGCCTTGGGTTGTCGACATCGATGATGTCTGTCACAGATGGATCAAACAGTTCGGAATAGGGCTTAACAAAGGCAGCCAGCGTTTCGAACGGGATCTTCTGCGACTGAAGTACACCGCGAAGGTAGTTCCACGCTGAGGCATTATTGGGTGCGAGCGAGATGCTTTGTTTCACGAATCTGGTAGTTCAAGCGTTAGTTGAGTTGATAAGAACCAATAGAAAGAACAGAAAACATACGTCAGTTCCCTCCTCAACACCCTCTCCCTATCCTGATCACCATCTCTCACCCCACTCGCCCACACGACAAAGTATCGATGATGCCATGCCGAGTTATTTCTGACGTCCTTGGCCAGAATCTCATCCACAAAGTCAAGCTCTCCAGTCCACAGCTCGTTTTCATCGTTGAAATAACCCAACAGCCACTGTCGATAGCTCCATGTATGGTAGTTCTTCGAATCTTCAGCCAACGATCGCGTAATGAACGCAAGTTCAGGTACAGGTTTGCGAATCAGGGTTTGGAGGAGACGACGGTGGTGCCACACTTGATAGGATTTGAGGTATTTGACGGCGAGTTCATCCATCAGGGCGAGTTCAGTGGTGAGGGAGGAGGAAGTAGCGAGAAGGGTTTCGTAGCGATACTGCCTATCCTGTAGTCGTTAGCTAAGTCATTAATAGAAAAATTTATTGGTGGGGTACACCAATACTTACCAAGCACTGTAATGGCCTGGGTTCATCCGAATGACTGCTTCAGTCAACTCCAGCACGCGAGCACTCTTCTCCCCGCTCTTTGCGATGGCGCGAAAGTAGTTCGTTGCGTCCTTATCTATACGCCACACAAGTCCACGATCGCGATGTTCAATAGAGTAGTCAAAGAGTCAAGTCTTCTTGTTAGGAATGTAGCCTCGTTGTAGCAGTGCTAGCCCAACTCACATTCCGGGGTGTACATGATGGGCGCCAGGGGTGCCATGTTCTCGTACTGCTCCAGTGGTACGACATCTTCCCATTCAGGACGCTCTGAAAAGAACTTTGGCTCGTTATCGTCGTCGAACATCGTATATCCTCGGTTTCCCCAATAATGTTCTAGAAAGTGATGGTGACTGTGAGCTCGTCTGGTGATCCAAAAAGTAAAGCCTGGAGATGTTGGTGATCCAGGTAATATTCTCCACAAATGTAGACCCGGTTTCGTGGCAGACGGCGAAGGCGAGGTCGACAGATAAACAGGTGTGGGCAGGACGAAGCGAAATGGTCTTATAAGAACAATAAGAGGCGACCTAATGGAATGGCAAGCCGCGATTCTGATCAGCTGTTGGCGGAGAGATCGAGCGTGGCTGTGCTCTGTGGTTAGCACCTGCTGGAGTCAGGTGGTTCGAACCGGGGTGAACGCAAATCTTATCGAGCAAATATGGATAGCGCAAAATGGATAACGATACCACTTGTCCCAGTCTCGACCAACCCCAGCGAGAACCTCAATTTTCCGAACTTTGAAACAAGCCGATGTCCTCTGACACCGAGTCTCCGCCAGACTTCACAGTATACCAGATGCTCCCAACAAGTCTCAAGTCATCTCAAATTGGATTTTATGCCAAATTGCGAGGCTCCTTGGGCAGCTTGACAGGTAAAATCTGGATAATATTTCAAACACTGCGATTATAATATGGGACCCATTTCGCCCACCAGAATTTTGATACAGCATGGTCAAAGTATGGTACAATACACGACTCATACAGTAGGGGGAGCCTCCTCCCCTCGTTCCCTTCCCTATGACATCCGTAGCTGAATAAAACAGTGTTCTTGATGCGAGAGACGGTGCGAAACGATGGAATGTGATAGTAGAGAAAGACTAGGACCACGGCAGAGAAAAGCCATACCTTTGCTTTGGCACAAACATCCCAAAGCTGAATACATGAAATGAGATGAGATATGATCTCAAATTTCTTACCTCGTTGAGCTTTTCATACAGTGAATTCAAGTCTTTGGGACAGCGACCGAGGTAAGCTCCATGCCATTGCATGGCACGATGGGGAGGACACCGGTGTTACAGCGAACATAGCTTTTGACTTCGGAAAGTGACATTATCTCGTGGTCCGGGTAGAGTCATGAATGCTTCGCATGCTATGTCGTATGTAAACCTCCTCAGTTCCGTTAATAGTGAGTTCAAAGAAGCGTATCTTTGGGGTCGCGGCTGTTGTCAAAGATCGCTTTGAAAGGGTTGCCATCCGTGCCCTCTTCGAGCTCCGCCGGAAAGATTTCGTTAGAAGATTTGGGATCATCATTTGGCGTTCTTGACTGCGTCGATAAAGTGAAACAAAGTCTGGATGCTTTCGACTGCGGAAATTAGATAGGTTCAGATAAAGAGCACTAGAAAACACCCACTATTTGTGTAATAAGTTCCTGCACACTCCTCCTCCGCTGGGCTGTCCGGATGTTTTTCTTCCGCGTGCTGTTGGCTGTCACGCTGTAAGTCGTACATGACCTGCTTTGTAGGGGCCTGAAAGTAGGTTCATATATAAATACAGTCGAAACTGTCTTAAGGCATACTTGAGAAAAGGCATACCCTCCCAAAGGGCATACATGTTCGGGTCCACTGACATGGTGGGCAGGCAAATTTGCTCAAAAAGGCATACCCTCTGAAAAGGCATAAGGCATAGGCCTTTTGGGGAAAAAGGCATACATTTTGGGCGATATTTCCAACAATTTCAAGAGGGTTCTAAGATTTTCTAGTACAATCATGCGATATATACATAGCACAATGTCCAGAATGAGGAATTAGATCCAAATTCTCCGCATTCTAACATCTCATCATGTCTTCCAATTTACTAAGCATGCTGCAGAAAGGCCTCAAGGCGCTCAGAAAACACGTTGAGTCACACCGAAATACTATTCTCAACAAGATCAAACACAAGGCGGTGGTTCCCAGTGAAGATGAGGCATGGCTCGATCATGAAGGAAATATGGTAGATAAAGAATGGATGTTGGATTTGCTAGAGAGGGCAAAAACCCCTGACGGAGTGTTTAACGAACTCAATGATGCTGACAAGATGCTTGCTGAGGAGTTACGCAAGTTGGGTGAGCCTGGTGCAACGGTAGCTGGGAATTGGCGTAAACGTGAGTTCTTTGCTTCAGGTGACAGCGGAATGACAATTGAATATGGGCGATTTTAGGTGGAAACTTCGAAAAAGCGCCCGAAAAGCAAAAGGATCCAGAAGTTAATTCTGAGGATGAAGTGGATGGACCCCGGTTGAAGCTGGACGGTAAGCTATTAAATGCGACACTGGACCAGCGAATCCAGATGCTCAACTGGTACCACAAGAATCGAAAGAACCAAAAAGCCACGGAACGACATTTTCGACAATTTACAACTTAAGGAAGCGAGGTCTCTAAAGGCCTCGCGAGTTACTGATTATTTCACGCGCTCTTACTTAATTAGATTAGGTAGTCACTATTATACATACTTATAATATGGGAAAATCCTTCTATTTTGGGAGATACCTGGCCAAAGGCATAACCTCCCAAAAGGCATAACTTGGCATGTCCACCGACAGTTATGCCTTAAGACAGTTTCGACTGTAGTTCCGGGGCCTGTTGGGCCACGGTTTTCTTACCGACCTCAAATCTGTGCGCAAAACGCATAACGTGACCTCTTTCTTTTTGGGTCATGTGCCGTTGCTCTTTCTCGGTAGCATTGTTCTGAAGCCATTCCATGCATATATGTCTTTGGTGTATGCTGTCGATCGTAGAAGGTATCCGAGTCATGTATCCTAACCGTGTGTGTTTGCATCTTTCTTGCCTGTTCATCTTTGTGCTTCTGAATGTGTCTGCTATTATTCACTTCTGGTTACTGCGATTGGTCTCTATCAAGTCTCGCATCTTTGGTGTAAGTCTTAGTAGCGATCTGGGTCTCAGTCCTTTCGGACGTTGCTTCTCCATATTGATGTTTGTTGGCTTGATTTTCTTGGCTTCAGATTTTGGGGGTTTGGCTGTACTTGATCGCGGCTGGTCTTCGGCTGACTTGGAGCCCGTTTGTAATTCTTTGCTCTCTTTCTTTTCTTTGTCTAGTGCCCTGCGAACATGTGCAACACTGTTATTGTTTTATGTTCGTCAGTATCTTAATTGAATATCATATTGCTGGTTTTACTTACAACTCCAATGCTATCCATACATTCTCGTCTGTTTCTTGCTCGTTGTCACTTTGTCTGTGAGGATGGCTGTTGGTATCTTCCTCGTGTTCATCTTCTATGATGTCTGCTAGCTGTTCATTGTAATTGACTCCGCTGTCATCGTCTGTCGGGTTATGGAGGTAACCTCTGTCCAATGACCTCATTTGCCTCTCTACATCTTCGTCACCAAACGTGCACACCCCAAACTGACCGAATAGAACCATTGCGCTGTGTAGCCTATCTTGTAGCCTTGTTTTTATAATTATTTTATTCGCACACTCTGATCCATGATTCAGGATAGGGGTTTCTAGGGTTGCAGTGTTGCGTGTTATTCTCTATGTTTTATTGTGTCCGTGTTCTTCTTCAGACTTCTATTCATTGATGTTCTTTGACAGCTGTCGTTCGTCAATCTCTGTCTTTTGCCTTGGGCGTCTACTCATTTCTGTCCTATGTTTGCCTTGAAATCAGTTTTTAATATTCATCTACTACAGTGGCTTGTAGACAGTCGGGGGATGCTGTTCTTATGCTGTTTAGCATCTGTTTAAACTTCCTGATTGAGCGGGTCTATTGTGTCAGGTACAGTTTCATGTTCCACATGTGTTTATAGTATCCGTTTTTGCTAAGCCATCTTGTGTTAGTAGTACTATTTCGTCCAACACATTGCTGACAATTGTATCTAGATCTACTACATATTTGTATTATCCTTACGCGCCTTCTTACTTGTATCTTCAGTGTCTTGATTTGCAAACAGTCTTTTGCGTTTCAGAGGCTTGGGACTGGCATTGTTGCTGGGGTAGCGGCTGGTGATTGTTGCATCTTCTTTGCCGGTCTGTTGTCGAAGCTGAACCTCGGCGGCCTATTTTTCTGTTAGATCACGAGCTCAGGTTTGTCGTTCGTTTTACTCTCACCTTCCTCACTTCGTCCGTTATCTTTGTGATCGCTCGCAGCGCCAGGATCATCTTGAATTGATCTTCTCTGATTGGAATGTTTACGACGGCTACAGTTGCTTCGACTATATCGCCTTCTTTAATTTCCTCCGGCTTGATTGACTCGTATCTGTGCGTTATAATGATTCAGTTTATTTGTAGTTGCCGCTAGATGTGTTTGGTGCTTACCTATATTTGTCTGGGCTCACTTGTTTCTTAACACAGTATTCTACTCGGTTATCAGCGCTGTGTATGAATTTCGATCCACGTATAGCCTCTAGAATGCTGTGTGGGTCGACATCGGTTCCGAATGGTTGGTGCTTTTCATTGGGTGAAAGATCGCGATCCGTCAGGTAGCGCGCGTGACAGTCTATTGCGACATCTCCTTCGTATGGCTTGTAGTCTGGTTCCGTTGTCGCCTCTGTACCGGGATTACCCTTGAACAGCCCCATGCACTCGGACATTCCTCACTTGAAGTCGGAGAATTGAACCGATCCTAGTCCAGTTAATTTGACATACTGCCGGAGGTTTCGTACATGGTTATCGGTCTTCACCCGTCTAATTCACTTGCCTGTTCAGTGGTTATTTTTTTACCTAAGTGCCTCGCTTACGGTCTCTGCAATACAGGTGGCAGTGTCTGGAGCACAGAATCCCTATTATTCTGAAGAACACTTCCTCTGAAGGTGCCTTGTTGTTAACAATGCGGAATGTTCGAGGCTCGGCGAATTCGCTGACTCGCATGTCCTTCATCTGTATCTACTTTAGCGTATTTCGATTATGCAGTTTGCATGGCGCTCACGTTCAATGCGGTTAGATGTGGGTATCCGTCTATCTCCTGCTCCGATTTTGCTATCAGTGCATCGACCAGGGTTCCTATCTTATGTGTCAGCGTGTATCTGTTTCTGAGAAGCTATTGCTCTTACTGGCTTTGTCGCTGTCATAGAAGGCATTCATTGTGTGAATAACCGTGTGTCTAGAATCTACTCCTTTAGACTCCCCTATTTATACAGACACTTTCCAACCATTTCGACCGTTCACATGAGTTTGTCTCGTGTTTCCAGTCATTCTACTCATTACCTCATGGTCAGTTATCCATTTGTTGATGTAGTATTGCTCATTCAATTTGCCCTTATTGGCTTGAATCTCAGTTACCGATGCGTTCCTACGTGCGATCTTCGGCGGAATCTTTCAGCTATTCGGTGGGTTTGAACTTTTCCCTTTTACTGGTTCGTACGATCTACATGTGAATCTTGTCCTTGCATATGGTATATATACCTGTGCTGGTGGTGGTCGTGATTGCACCCTCTTTTCGTTCTCACTCCCTCTAATTGTAGCTGCATACTTGTTTCTCTTATTATGCCCCCTCGACGCAAGAAGAAGCTGCTGGTTGTAGATAATTTGTAAGTGTTCTTTCTTCACTTTCATTTCAAGGTGTGCTTGCTGGCACCGCCACACAATCAGCTGGGATCCATTACGGTACATTGATGATTATGATGATTTTCCTTACATTGTTATTAGTGACAACGAAGCTGGCATAGACCCCGGCACTGATCATGGTGCAAAATCTGTTACTACTAGGCACGTCTATTTTGTTTGGGTTTTATCATCAGGTTCTGACTTATCTATGCTAGGTCCAGTCGCGGTCGTACTGCCAATGTTGTCGCATCTGCCCTGTACGTCTATCTCTGATCTGACCTTACTTCATTGTGCTCATATGAAGGGTTACCAGTCCTAGTACCACCATTGATGCACATTTGTCTTCATCGGGTGTAGAGACTGGGACTTGGCTGCGACCAGCCAAGCCCATCTCCGTTCTCCTATCACAACACATCTCGCACCCAACAGCGCCAACACGGTGCAATCATTTAGGCGCCCGATCACATGACCACCGAAACTTCGAGATTCCCGCCCATCGCAAGCATCCCTATGCCCCTTCGAACCATATCTCCGCCCCAAAACACCTCAACTCCACTCTTTCGATCATCGGGCACCATCTTTGGACTTCATCTCGCTTCCGAGCACCCAACAAAGCCCAGAATTGGCTTAGTGCGTGGGAGACCAACCCTGAAGACCCAAAAATACCTCAAACACAGGGAAGATTGGGCCGGTAAATCGTTTTTCATCGTATCTATACCCGTGTTTAGGGCTCTGTCTTGCATATACGAATATTCCAGAGCCTCTTGGCTCAACTTTCCCCATTTTATTTTAT
>ML210272.1:9866-39825 GCA_004369085.1 Coprinopsis marcescibilis
TATATATATATACTTACCGAAATAGGTAGTTGTACTTTAGTTTCGATCTCGTTTCTTACTTGTCACTCGATAGTTAGCGAATAAGACTTTTGTTAATCTTCTCGTCAACGGATCGTCTCACTCAAATCTCTCAAAAACTCAATCGTCTTGATGTTAGCTCGTCTCGATTCTCTCGACATACACGTTCATCTCGACGACCTATCATCTTGACTTTATCGACAACTATCATTCGGCGACTAAGGCATACTATTTGCCTTGCATCATAACATTGGGTTGCTCTTTATTTTGCCACTTGCAGTCTCACCACAATTCCCTGTCCCCTTCTCACCACTGTAGAGCTCACACATGCCTCGAAAACCAGTTTCCAAGACAAAGGCTGCTCAGATCACTAGTGAAATCAAGGCTCGGCTCTATGCTCATGCTGTTGCTCGCTATCAGGAAGAGGAAAATAAGCCATCCTCTGAAAAGAAGAAAGGGCTCTGCACAATCTGCAACCTTGTTGTAAAGGAATACCAGACAACAACTCGGCATCCAAATCTAGACGTCACACTCAATCACATCACACTTCTGAATCTCTATCGTGGTGGCACCAGCATTCAAGATTTTAACATGTCTAAGGCTTGGCTAAGCACCAAAGAAGAAGAAGAAGTTATCAAAGCTCTTATCCAGTTTAGTAAATGGGGGTTTCCACTGTCATATTCTCAACTACAGGAACAGGTCAACACCATCTGCACTGCCCATTTAGGGAAAAGATTCCCAAAGACTGGAGTTGGTAAGTGCTGGGCACAGCGCTTTGTTGAACGCCATTCTGATCAACTTCATCTGTATTGATCAAAGGCACTTGACAGCCAACGCTCCCAGGCAGTTAATGAGCACACCAATAGTGCATGGTTTGATCTTGTTGAGGATGTTCAACTTTGAGACAACAATGGTAACCCTATTGCCCCCGACTGCACCTGGGCCATGGACGAAACAGGATTTCAGCCAAATGGAGATGAGGGGCTCAAGTATACTATTGGAGCAGCGGGCAAAAAAATACAGTATCAACAACAACAGGGTTCCCATGAAAATATCACTGTTCTTGTGACAATTGGTGGAAATGGAACAGCACTCCGTCCTATGGTTCTCTATTCTGGGAAGGGCTTTCAGTCCAATTGGGTGCAGGATGACCCTGCCAAAGCATTGTGAGTGTGTTTAAGTTTATATTATACAGCATAACATTTTGAGCTTCTTTCCCAGTCTTGCTTACTCAGCAAAAGGGTGGACAGACAAAGTGCTTGGTCTTGAGTATGCCAAAAATTTTGAGAGCCAAACTCGAGATTTAGCAAATGGCCAAACCCGAGTTCTCTACCTTGATGGGCACAACTCTCATCTGACGTTCGCTTTTTTGGACTTTTGCTGCTGCCACAACATTATCGTCCCATGCTACCCACCACATGCAACTCATGTTTACCAAGGACTTGATGTCGTTGTGTTCAGTCCAATGAAGTTGGAATATGGAAAACAGTGTGACACTCAATATCGAGATGAAGATATTCACATTTCGAAGCAAACCTTCCTTCGAGTCTACGGCCGCACACACTTGAACATATTGAAGCCAGATCTAATCAAGACAGCCTTTCGCAAGACAGGTATTATACCAGTGGACCGAACTGTGGTTACAGCTGACATGCTTGCTCCCAGTAAACAGACCTCCCACAAAGTTTTCACCCCTTTTGAACCTCCATCACCTGTGAAGATAGTAACAGATCTCTTGATGGATGAACTGGAACGAAAGAAACTTGCGTTAGCAACAACATCGGCACCAAACAAAGAGAACGCACCTTTGACATCACCCAACACATCACTGCCCATGCAAGTGGCCCTGGCGCAGCTCAAGGGCACGTCCTCCAGCTACCTGTTCTCACAGTCCCCTATCAAATCAACCCTTCCACCACCATCAATTCCAACCATTGAATTCTCCCCTATCAAACCCAGCTGATCGAAGCCAACATCAAAGCAGAGGTATACGCAAGAGGAGGTTGATGAGTTAATCACAGAGAAGGAAGCTGAAGCAAAGTTCTGGAAAGGGATGGCCATGCAGCAACAAGCAGTCCTCGTCATGCAGGGGCTCTACACGGGAAGGGTTAGAAAGCAATTACAAGCGAAGGAAAGCAAGGCCAGCAAGAAGACCAACCTAAAGTTAACTCGAGATGGATTAGGCCGTGTTTTGACCATGCCTGGGTTAATGGAGGAGATGGCTGCTGTCAAGGAGGCACAGGAGCAGGCGGCGTGAGAAAAGGATGAGAGAAGGCAGGCCCGAGCAGATCGTGCCATTCTGTTGGAGGGGTGGAAAGCGAAATCGGATGAGAGGGATGCAGAGAATGAGAAGTGAAGGCTGAGCTGGGGAGTTGCAGTTGCCAAGTGGACAGAGGCCAGAGCTGTTGCAAAGGCGGCTGGCCACAAGTTGAAAGACTGGGATGCCGAAAACCCCAAGCCCAAGTGAAAATCACCTGAGTTTTGTGACATCCCAAAGATCCCAAAGCCAAAGGTGGCTTCGACACAGGTGGAGGATGACAAAGGTGAGCATATTGACGTTGGAGATGTTGTCGACAGTGAGAGTGATGAAGATTGATCTATTGATAACGATTTGGTGTTGCGTGACACAAGGGGTGACAGTGATGTCATGGGACTGTAACACTGGTGTCACACTGTGTCACACTGTTCAAAGGACATGTTTTTAGCATTTTTTGTACTCGTTGCCGAATTCCCCACCTTGTACATACAGTATTTAGAATCCCTGGTCAATTTTAGGAATATTCAACAGCTGTAGCGCGTATCTACACAACGCTACAATTTTTAATAGAATAGACCCGAAACTGAATTCGGCAGGACACGAAACGTGGTCTGGTGTTTAAAGGACCCCTGTACTGTGCGCCATCATGAGTAAGCCACCACATAAGGAAGCCTTTGCTCCACAAGTGGGGCGGTAGAATTTAGGCCACTAGCTAGTCGAGCTGCGGTCCACCCCCTAGCAAATAGTCCCTGTCCTTTCCAACCATGCCTAATACATTGTTCTGAAGAGTGTACGGTGTCGACGCTGTGCGTACCATGATTTTTATACCGTTCCTTGACAGGTGCACCATCGTCAACAATGAGGAGGTGGGCACGCTCCCGCACTAGCGGTGGGGTTGGGTGGGGCACACAGGGCGGCGTTGCGTCATGACTACCATGTTTGTATTGGAAATAAACACGGCCTTACAATGGCGCACAGTAGTTGCTGGCGAGACGCGGCCTCGCGTTTTGCAATCAGCTGGAAGTCTTCAATCAAACATGTCTGTCCCCGTATTGTTGGCGATCGAAATCGCGCCACCGCGCGGTGTTATCAATTCCACATTGTTAAGAGGTTAAATTCTCTGATTCCAGACACTAGACGAGGTTCCTTCGATTTATTGTAGTTGATAAAGTGTGGTCCCAAAGCTCTACCTATATGGTAGACACGATCATCATTTGTCTCTGACATTGCTACGCTATTCTCCTGGGGAGGTGGACCTGTGTTGTTCCGTTTGTCGAGTAGCATCGAAATTCGACTTTTCTCAGTGTTACCTGGGAGACCATTGAAGTACCATGACTCATACAAAGCATATACGCAATGGAGTGTGGTGTTAATGGTACATAGAAGTGGATAATGATATGGTAAACACCTTGACAAGTATCTAAACTAAGGAATGTGATGGAGTACAACAGGGTATCCCAAAATGAGCGGGCATGGTAACTTTTGAAGGAAGGAATGAGGGGACTACTCAAGGAGTCCTACGTCCGTGTAGATAATCTATCAGCCGTTAAGCTACTGTAAAGGGGTGGAGGCTCATCACCCGCTATCGAAGGTGCCCTCTGGTTCTGGCTTAGAATGGTGACTTGGCGTTGCAATAGGCGTATCCTCTCCTTCATCTCTGCCACCGATAATGCTTCGTCTACTCCTCCATCGTCGCTATCCAAAAGACCCCCCTGCTCGCTGCCATTTTCCCTACTTGAAGCATACCCATCGGATGCAGTACCTGCTTCCCATCCTGCCCCAGCCTGTTGCAATTGCTCTAGCTGGGTCTTCGACTTGAAAGGCAATGAGCTCCGCCATGTTGTTGGTAATGACGACCCCGATTCAAGTCCTGTCTCTTGATCTCCAATGCGAACCTTGCGTATGGGAAGCGTCGGTCGACTGGACGTGCTACCTCCCGACAAAGCACCAGAGCTCTCGTTCCTCTTCTCCCCTTTCTCGTACGTCCTGAAATCGAACTCGAACCATCTTCGAGGCTCCACCTCGTATCCCCTCGCCTCGAGATTTTGCGTCCAGGTGTGAGCACTCCGGCGTCGTCTTGCGAAACAAAAGAGGAGGAAAGCTATGATGACTAGTGCGAGGACCCCACCAATTACGCCTCCAATGAGGCCATTTGCATTAAGACGTGAGGATTCTTCCCCCACCCCTGTTGGTGATTGATTATCTCCCTGTGGGCGAGTGGAATATGAAGTGGATAAGGTGATAAACTGGGCGGAGCTGGCAGTTGGACTTCTCGAGCTACCAGACGAGAATAATTCGAAGGATGACGAGGGAGTGGGCGTAGAAAAGGAAGGTGATTCTGTATTCACACCAGAGAAAGAGCGAAAAGTCGTCTCGGAATCCTGCGGCAGGGAAGAGAAATCTGGGAACTGCTCATCTCCTGAGCCTGAGCTTTGGTTTGGTGTCTGCGGCGGTGTCTGCGGCGGTGTCGGTAGGGGAACGTCCACTGAGACCGAGTCTGAGCCGCTTTGTGCAGTAGTGAGTGCTGGCCATAGAAAAAGTTGAAGGATGAGGAACACAAGGACATCGGCCAGCCTCTGCACCATTGCGCATCGATGATGATTCTGCCTGCGTCGTGGTAGAAGGGAAAGTTGACGACAAGATATCCCTGCTCAGCTTCCAAGATTCTACAATACCCCCGGTCCCACAGGTCCCACCGCGCAGTCGTGCTTCTGTCACGGCTTGTTCTGAGACCGTGGTCTCTAGCAACGGCGAGCTTGGCTGGGGCCAACGTTACGATGAGACTCTGTACCGTAAATATTGCGGCTTATCTATCCTTTTGGGTCAGGAGTTTGAGATGAAACCGCTGATGCTCGCGGTATGTCTCCGACGACCGCGCTCTAATAGCCTCTAGTCTCGATGGCCATCACTCATCATGCGAGCTCAGATTGGCACTCGCAAAGGTTGAAAGCAGATCATACTTAATTTGATTTCTACACACTAGAACACAGCACTATGTAGGGGGCCGGTATGAAATGCTTGTTGGGCTGAAATCTGATTATCTGTGATATCAGACCAATGTATGTCTGGCCTCATGATCTCAAGGCTGAGACATCGACAAACATTTGTACAATATTAATGTGATTATGGGGAACCGATCGTCAGGGCCTCCCAGTGCTCGTAAACTGTGATTCCATTAGTCGTCCAGGGATACACAATCAGGCGAATCATTGCTGTGCGACGCGATTATTTGTAGTTTTATGCCTGTGTATCATATCAGCAGGACCCCAGCTGTATGATTAGGCTTTGAAGTTTGAACCCGGCCGCACACTATAGCGTCTCAATCTTAACTATATTGCCAGGTTCTGCCCATGCAGTCTCATACGTCATAACCTATACTGCGATGTAGGCTTGTACTTTGAGCAATAGTAAGTCTCTCGTATCCACATCCAACCAAATGCTACCCCTATGGCTCCAGAATATACCACCATTCGAAACTATTGTCAAACAAACGCAAAGCCCATAGGTCAATGAGACATTATATTGTTCCCCACGTTTTACACAATGACTGCAACCTAGATATGCTTGCCTATACATTGAATCTGAATCATAAATTGGCGACCTAATGAACAAGGCTTTCTCATGTCTGCCCATAGCTCGGCGGAGGCTCGTCCCTTTGAGTCGGATTGCTCACGGGAAGTGCACTTGACACAAGCGCCTGATTATGACTCAGAGTAACAACCTGAGTCTGCAAAGCGCGTATTTGCTCTTGTAGCTGCGTCAGTGAAACCTTCTCCCCATCCCCTTCTACAAGAAGCGCATCCTGCCGTGCATCCTTTTCCTCGCTTGTAACACCCATATCATCTGCTTCAGGCTGGTGAGCCACCCCATACTCTGGACTTGGCCGAGCTGCAGACTCCGTTGCTCCAACTTCTCCGCTCTCCAGGTCCGCCTGGGCGTATCGAGGATTTACAAACGCGGATGTACCCAATGCAAGCTCAGGAGGTCTCTTCTCCTTCGCTCCGGTCGAAATAGGCGCCAGGGCAGATGGGTATACGCTCAGGCTGCCATTGTTGGCAATGTGCGCTGAAGTTGTCCCTAGCGGGGCTTGCTGACCCTGCGGCTGCTCCTGCGACAGTTCAAGCACAGGCGAAGCACCGTAGTTCCCTCGCACCGGATACACCGACATAATCGCCCTCTGTGGATCCCCAACGTATCCAGCAGCCGCGTTCACTTGGTAGCCCCTCGCCTGCAGCTGCGCTATCAGCTCCCCATCCTGTACCTGCATCAACTCCCTCCCAAGCCCAACTGGCAACAAACTCGAGTGCATCACAGCGGCTGTCGGCATCTGGTACATTTCCTGCTCAGGATCACGAGCAGGGCCGTAGTATCCGCCTACAGCCCCAGCGTGAGGCTTAACGGGGTCTTTCTCTCCTTCTTTCTTCCCTCGCCTCCATGTCCATATGCAGATTACGGCTGCGACTACCACAGTCAGCGCCCCCAAACCACCCAGAACACCTCCCACTACTGGCCATACCCCCGCACTCTTCTCGATCTCCGCAAGATCACCGATCCCATATCCACCGCCTGGACCACTTCCAGGCTCGCCCGACTCCCCCGTCCCAAAGGACCCGGATGGCGAACTTGAAGGCAGAGGCGGAGGTCGAGGTATAGGTGTACGCGAAGGTCGAGGTATAGGTGTACGCGTAGGTCGAGGTATAGGTGTACGTGTAGGTCGAGGTATAGGTGTACGCGTAGGTCGAGGTATAGGTGTACGCGTAGGTCGGGGTATACGTGTAAGCGTAGGTAGAGGTGGAGGATTTGGAAGCCCAGTGGTGTCTTGTCCGTATGCATTGGGAACCCCGACGAGGATGAACAGCTGGAGGAGAAGTCCAGGTGCAGTGGGGAGCAAGGCTCGCATTCTTGTGACCTGCATCCCCAGGGGTGCTTTTGCCTGCTGAAGGAGTACGGCAGAGGGTAGTATCCTCATTGCCAAGTATCGAGTTGATGAGCTGTGGATGAAACCCGCTTGAGGCAGAAACTTGAAAGCGGAGTAGAGAGGAGATGTGTGTCCTTGGTCGTCATTTAATTTAATGAAGGGCACACCGTGCTGGAGGGGCAACTGGCAGCAGCCGCAGATAGTTAAAACGAGGCACTGCCTGATTACACGCCTTATCAATAATGGGAGACAACGGTCAAACTAGTTTGATCCCTCTCAGGCTTCAGCTCCAACTGAATGCCAGCTTCCATCTCGGGAATAATTGCAAGTTAATTTAAGCCAGGCACTGTGAAGTTGCTGCGGCCGGAGTCTTTCTTGGTCTTTCATAGATTGAGGCTACGGCTACCTCTTACAGCCTTTTCAACTCCGCCATTAACATCATTTCCATCCCCTCCAGAGAGACCCGCATCCTTGTCATCTTCTCCAGGTTGATGTACCGCCTTAGTATCCTGTGGACGTGGTTGATCTTCCACAGACTCATCTGATCCAGTTCCTCTTTTATCCGAGCTGGTCGAGGCATATCGAAGATACACAGATGCAACTTGCCATTAGCTCGAGATAAGATAGGGACTCGGAGCGACTCGGTACCTGGTAGAAAGGAAACAGTAGCTCTTATTTTACCTAGCGATAAGATAGGGCTAGGCGAGTACATTGAAGAATAAACAATACGAGCTAAAGAAACAGCATCGGAGGTGACTATCTGAAGCGAGACGAGATATCTCGTGAGAAAGCAAGTACGAAGAGACCTAAGTATGCACGGACTATGAAAGGAGATACATAGTACATACTAGGTCGACGCAATCCGAACGGAACTTTGCTCTCCCGGCACTACAGTCGACATAGGCGCCGGAGCCGATGGCGCTACACCGCCATCATTACCTGATATTGGCGGTGGCGGGCCTTGTTGGCTCTGAGGCTGCTCTTGGGACAGTCCGTCAAGCACAGACGCAGGACCGTAATTCGATTCTCGCACCGGAGTCACCGACGTAATCGGGTGCACTGGATGTCCAACGGCAGGAAGATCCATGCTGACTTGATAGCCGCTCGCCTCCAGCTGGGTTATCATCCCCCGATCCTGTACCTGCGTCACCTCTTCCCCAAGAGCGGCTGGGTCTGGGGAAGGCTGCTGCGCGGGGACCACAGCACCTGCTGCTATCTCAGGCTCAGGCATCAGGTTGACGCCCCCTTCAGGATCATGGCCCGACGGAGACAGCCCTCCACGCCCTCCTCCCCTTCCACTCTTTCTCTGCGGTTGCTCTGTCCGTCCCTGCCTGTTCATGTGTAACCCAACTCCGATTAACCCCCCCAGGAAGCTCAAGGCACCCAGAACACTACCCGCGATCTGCAACAACCTCTGCGATTCGTCTTCATCCCTCGTATTCCCCCCTGTCCCCGCGAAATGCACGGTCACAGTGGGCCTGGACGCCGGCGATCTGGTTCTTGCCCCCGTCGGTGTCGACGATGGTGTTGGGAAGAAAGCACGCGGAGAGCTTGGAATGGGGGTGGGGGGCGGTGTCAGTGTTGGCGCTGCTCCCGGAGTGAATGAGCCCCCACTGGCATCTTGTCCAGAGGCGCTGGGAATCTTGGTGAGGATGAATAGCTGTAGTAGAAGTGCAGTGGATATCAGGGCTCGGAGTCGCAGCCGCGAGACCTGCGCCTCCCAGACTGCCTTTTGCTGAAGCGATACGGCAGAGGGTAGTATCATCGTTACCCTGAGTCGGTGAGCGAGCTGGCAATATCGACACAGCGATCGAGGCGCAACGGGAATAACTTGAAATGCGGGCCGTGGATTTTGGGGTTGACCTTTAGCGAGGGGGTGCACCGTGCTGCTGGAACGGCAGACAGCCGCAGAAAGCCAGAACGAGGCCAGGGGTGGTGGGGTTTCCTGAATACTTCAGTACTTATAAACCTGTGCATGTCCACCGTCAATGCAAGCTGCCATCCAAGAGAGTACTTACTACCTACAAGCCAGGCACTCTGGAGCATGGCTAAATGCAAACTGAACATGTGAGCCCTCTTTTCTGCCTATACTGAAGTGGCGCTGTGGTATAGGGTTACACGTCGACTGCGCGTCCGTGGACGGATGTCAGGCTGTAGGGCAAGGCGGTTAGACTGGACTTGGCGAAAGCGAAAGCGAAATGGGTCGCACAGGACGGTTGGGGCCTTGAGCTCTGGAGACAGTATTACTGATACACTACTCCGAATCTTGGCTCTTTTTGTCCGGGTAGCTCCCGTGTTCACATTGGTTACTTAGACAGTCCTGGACCCACGGAATATCCCAGGAACCTATCCTGGTGCTAGGCTAATTACTAACGAATCACACCTTGAAGTCAGTGGCCCAACCCCAAGCCTGCCTCGGAGCTTCCTAACCCATGACCAGACTGCTCGCAACATCACAGCGAATCCGTTCCTGGCGATACATAACATCGGTCAAACCGCTCCACGGATCCAAGCATCCAGACTAGCCTCCAGCCCGCGCTACTAGTATGTACTACTTTTAATGTGTCAACAACCGCTCAAACTAAAAACTACTAACTCAACCCGCCGACGTCTTCAACATAAATTTCAGAATAGGCAGCGGAACACCCAGTAAACCAAAGTACAACCAAAAAGTCCATATATACATACATATATACATAACACACACACACAGAGACATATCACACATACACCACAGGAATACCACAAATACACCACAGGCATATCAATTACAACAAAGGGTATACTACTCTCACTCTCCCCACCCCCTTCCCCCCACCCTCTCTCGCCCCTACCACCCCCTGCGCAACCTCACATTCTCCTCCCTCAACCTCCCATTCTCCTCCCGCACCGCCTCCAACTCCTCCCTCAGCCCCTCCATCCCCTCACGCACCTCCCCGCGCCACACCCGGCCCATCCTGAGCACATCCAGGTGCAAATTCCCGATCGCAGCCGCGGTCTGCCGCTGGTGCTCGCTGAGGAGGTCGTGCATTATGGAGCGGAGGAGGTCGGGGGGTGTTGGCGGGTGGGGAGAGGGTTGGGTGGGGGAGTGGGAGCGGGTTTGGGAGCGGGTGCGGGTGTGGGAGAGGGCGTGGGTTTGAATTTGAATTTGGGTTTGGGAGCGGGCGCGGGTGGGGGAGATAGGATAGCCGGTAGGATAGCTACCGGAACGACCAATCCCACCCTGCATATTATCAATCTGCGCAACAAGCGAACCGCGCAAGGGCAAAGCCAACCCCTTGCTCTCGCTCTTCCCCCCAACATCAACAGAACCCCACTCAACCATAGCAGAGGCAGAAGGCGGACTCTTATTCTCCTTATCCTCGTCTTCGTCTTCGTACACCCCCTCATCATCCTCCTCGTCCGAATCACGCGCCAGATACATCTTGCGCGCTCCATCATGCCCATCCTCGTTTTCATGGACCTCCCCGTACATGTCCCCATCTTCATCTAAACCACCCAACCCCGCACCCCCACTCGCAAACCCGGTCCAAACCAGACTCGGACTCCCAGACCTCATAACCACAACCTTATTCTTTCTCCCCTTTATCTGCTGGTCCGTATACTGCTGGTCGTTGTACTGCTGGTCCTTGTCCACACCCACATCCCCATCCTCACGCTCATAATCATAATCATCACCCCGCTCACCCCCATCTTCATCACACCCCCTCACAACAATCTCCGGCAAATCCGGCAACCGCACCGTAGGCGACGGAGTCTGCACGCTATACCCCGCGCACGACGACGCGGACGAGGACCTGTATGAGCCTGCGGAACTACTGGTCGCGCTGGTCGGAGTGGTCGTGGTCGTGGTCGTGGTCATGGTCCGGGTATGGTCGGAAGGCGAGGTAGCAGAGGAGGCGGAAGAGGGTTTGCGGTGTCTATGAATTGGACTCGGACTAGCAGTAGCAGCTACTTCTTTGCCTGCACTCGTCCTTGTACCGGTACTGGAACTACCAGCGGAAAGTTTACCGCCCAACCTCGATTTGGGGAGTAAGCCCGGGGCGGAACGAGCCGCACGGGGTTTATCTCTCGCACTCGCAGCGGAACGTCCTGCCCCAGACGTAGGAACCGCACCCGCAGCGGTGGCAGACCGCCGCCCAACAGAGCTAGCCGAAAGCCGCGGGGACAGCGTCGCCAATTTGGCGTTGGACGTGGATGTGGATGTGCGAGCTGCTGTTACAGTACGCGGTGAAGCCGCCGGTGGGCGTGGTGCCAGCCGCGTCGTACCCGCACTCGTACTTTTAGTAGTAGCACCCATGCGCTTATTCGCACTACTAGTAAGGGTACTAGTAGCAGCACGAGCACTGGTGCGGGAGGCAAGTGGAGATTTGACCACCCCCAACCGACGCGTCCCAATCGTTTCCATCTCCACTAAACAAAGTATAAGCAAGGGATAAGAGAAGGAAAAAAGATACATCGCGGCGTGAAAGAACTTGCCTGAGATATCCAACGTGCTATCGCCTGCTTCTTCTTCTTCTTCTTTGTCCTTGTCGTTGTCTTTTCCTTTATCCTCTTTCCCACCAGTCTTCGCATTAGAATTAACACCCACACCCTTTACACCCGCACGACCAGGCGAAACGTCAGCCTTGGCCCTGGCCACCGCAGAACCAGCGAGCGAGGACGAAAAGACGCGTCGGGCCGTGCGTGCGGGGGAGGGTTTGGTGCTGTCGCGGTGGGAGGAGGAGGATGTGCGTTTGCGCTCGATGGGGCGTGTGGGCGTTGGTGTAGGTCTGAGTGTCGATTTGGGTGTCGGTTTGATTGTAGATTTGAGTGTTGATTTGCTAGGTGTCGGTTTGAGTGGTGTCATGGGACGCAGTGTACCGCGAGCGAGGGATGGTGAAAGTGCAGCTCGGGTCTGCAGTGGTGCTTTCTTCTATAGTGGCGTGGTTAATTAATTTTGATCGACAATAAGAAACGTTGCCTACCTGGACGGTTATTGTCTGAACGCGACTGGGCACGTCGCCAACGGGTAGGACCTTCGGTGGCCGATCCAGCGCGCGCAGCTGCAAGCTCAAGAGACGGCCATCCGCGCTGCCCATGAACAGAACCCCGCCTTCCGGTGAGAAATCCAGCGAGGTCAGGGGTGTGTGCGTCTGTACGCTTTTGTAGATCCTAACTATTCGTCAGCTATGTATCTCCAAGTAACCATGAAAGGAACGCACGGGTTGGTGGTATCCTCTTTATCGATATCGAGGATGGTGAGATGTCCGTCGGAAGAGACGGTCGCGAGGAGGCTGGTGCTGAATGGGCTGCAGGCGACTGCGAGGATGTCTGTTCCAGCGGGGATGGGTATTACTTTGCTGGGCGATGAGGGGCGGGTGGTCTCGTACACCAGCAGCGTCTTGCCCGCCGCTACTAGGAGTTTGGTGGGGGAGTGGGGGTGGAACACACAGGCTGTTATTGGTCCGTGCGGGGCGAGGCCGCGCAGGGGTGTGCTGGTGCTCGCCCCTAGGCCGAGGGTGTGGATGTAGACCGAGGTGGAGGTGGAGGAGGCGAGCAGCGAACGGGTGGTGTTGAGAGACAGGCCGGTGACCTGGGTGTGTGTTTCGAAACATTGCGATGGGCCGGACTCTAATTGGAGTAGCTGCACTTTGCTGCCCTCCCCGCAGATGATCGTGGTGCTGTCTTTGCATACGACGCAAGATAGCGGCTCCAGGGCGGTGTATACGGCGGATAACGCGTGGGTGGTGGGGTTGTAGCGGTAGATCTTGGTGGAGGAGCAGAGGAAGAGCTCCGAGTTGTCGGGCAGCCAACAGCTGGATATCGGTTTGTCGGTGAGGTCGAGACATCGCGCCAACTGGCCTGATTTCTTGAGATCCGAGGGCTCGCCGCTATACAGCGCGTCCTCCGTCGTGAGCAACAGCATCGGAGGAAGATGAGAAAATAAAAGGTGTTTCGGGGGTCGTTCAGGACGCGTTCAACGATTAGTCACATGACGCTGTGATTATGTGATGAAGCGGTGCTTGGCTCTGGAATTTCTTCTTCCTGACTGAATCCTTTCGACCTGAACGATTTATCTCTGTCTGAGGCGGGCATCGTGGACAATCAGTCTGAAGCTATCTACCCGACTCGACCAGCACCGAGAGACGCCGCCGCCGATTCAATTTAGCCTGGTAAGCAGAACGCATACCCCAGATCAACAGTGACACGGCAGACATACCATCCCCTAGATTTCACCAGGAATCCTTATCTATCTGATATTACTATCTAGACATCAGCTCTCGGTAAACCCAACGTCATCCAGCTGATTAGAGCCCAAGCTAACTGCAGATGCAGTGATTTTGGGCTAATGGCAAGCCCACATTCGCCTTACCCACATGGGTCAGGGCCCTCGACGTACTACCACCCGTCACCTCCGCCACACGTCTACGGCTCGCACAGCCCAGGACCAGGCCAAAACTACGGGTACCACTACCCGCCCCCGACCATGAACACCCACCAACAGCCCACATCCTCGCGCCAAAACGGCCGGGGCGGCTCCTCCTACGCCAACAACAACAGACACCACCACCATAACCACAACCAGCACCACAACAACAACAACAACACGCACGCCCCGCCCTACGGCTACTACCCGCAATACCAGCCGCACCCTGGGGCCCTCCCGCTGCACGCCCCAAATCCACACCCCTACTCGGCCAAGTACGGCCAACCGTATTCCCCAGCGTACGGCTACCCCAACCCCGCCGCGATGCCCTTCACCCCGCCGCGGCACACCCCACAGCCCATCTCCCCGCTCCCGAAGCAGCTCTCCGCACCCCCACCCATCCCCTTTTACGATCATGCTCCCTCCGTCCGGCCCACACACATACCAGACGCGGTGCTGCACATCCCTGCTGACGACCAGCAGCAGCCGTCCCCTTCACCGTCATCGCCTACCTCTCCTCCGAGTTTCGAGTCTGCGGTAGAGGGAGAGGTGGAGGTAGATGCGGCTGCACCACCTCATTCCTACGACCGGATGGGCACGATCGAGACTAGCGAGAACGCACTCCCCGAGGCAAAGCCTTCTTCCATCCCTACTCCCACCCCCACCGCTACCTCTACCACCCCTACCACGTCCACCCCGGGATCACCACCCCCACCAACCGTAGTAAACCCCACGGCACCCTGGGCAATATGGTCGCGCCGGCCACACGACCCGTCCAGCGCCCCCGCTATCATCTTCTCCCCGCGCACGCGCCCGCCGCGCAACATCGTCGAGCAGGCCATCGACGACCGCACGCCGCCGCCCTCGCCTGTTGGGGAGGTGCGCCGGTTGGTTAGGGGCGTGAATGTGAATGGTGCGGGAATGGGTGTTGGTACGAGTACGGGGTTGAAGAAGGAGGAGGAGGAGGGGAGTGAGGCTGTTGGGGTTGTGAAGGAGGAGATTGTGAAGGAGGATGGGGAGAAGGACGAGGGTGTAGATGAGGGTGCACCCCCCTCGCCCCTTTCAAGGACCTCTGAGCCTGGACAGTACGTAGAGGATGCTCGAGAGAAGGTTGGGACGGACGATGGTGTTGATGCCGTTGCGGGGGGCAGCACTCCTACTCCCACCCCCGCTCCCATTCCTGCTGCCGCTGAACCGATTGAAGCCGTCACTCCCACTCCCACTACTACCACCCCTGCAACAGGAGCAACACCAGCAGCGACACCCCCGAACCCACCTCCCAAAAAAAGCTGGGCTTCACTCTTGCGGCCCACCGGGGAGACATCCAAGAATGCACTCCCAACATCGAACGTAGTAGGGATATCCATCCCCGCTTCCTCTTCCCTATCCACCAGTAGTACCACATCCACCCTCACCCTAACCCCTGGCACCCAATCCACACCAGGCACCTCAGGAACCCTAACCCAAAAAAAAACCGACCTCATAACCCTCCTCACAGCCCCACCAAGCCCCACACCGCACCTCGAGCGCATCCGCCCACGGGGCCTGGTGAATAGCGGGAATATGTGTTTTGCGAATTCGGTGTTGCAGGTGTTGGTTTATTGTGCGCCGTTTTGGAGGTTGGTGAGTGGGGTTGGGGGGTTTTTGGAGGGGGAGGGGTTTCCTGGGTTGGGAGGGGGTGTAGGAGTAGGAGGGGGGGTTGGTGTAGGGTTAGGAGGGACGGGGGATGGAATTAGTGAGAAGGGAGGGGAAGAAAAGGGAGGGGAGAAGGATAGGGAAGGCACACCGAGTCTCCCGCTCCTCGAAGCCACCGCGGCGTTTCTGAAAGAGTTTGCGGGCAAGAGGTCTCCGGCCGCTGTGGGGAAGAATGGGGCGGGCCATGGGGGTGCGGGGTATAGTAGTGTCCGGGGCAAGGGTAAAGAAAAGGAAAAGGGGCAGGATGGGGATAGGGATAGGGATGAGGGGGAGTGGGACTTTGATAGTTTTTTGCCGGGTGGGGTGTATGATGCTATGAAGGAGAAGAAGAGGTTTGATAATATGCGGGTGGGTTGGTTCTCTTGTTCTTGTTTTGGGGCGTGTGGCTTTAAAGCGCAAATCCATCCATACGAAACGAAACGAAGGAATGGAATGGTGCTGACGGCGTTTACCTTTTACCTTGCAGGGCGGGCATCAAGAAGATGCGGAAGAGTTTTTAGGGTTTTATTTGGATACACTGGAGGAGGAGTTGTTGGGTTTGCAGCAGGTGGTTTGTCCTGTTGTTGATGAAGCTGCGGCTGTGGGGCAGGATGAGGGTTGGATGGAGGTTGGGAAGAAGAATCGGGTTGCTGTTACGCGGACGGTATGTTTTTGATCTTTTTATGCAGGGCTCTTTCATTCGCTTTGTCTACTTTCGCTCGTTTTATGCGGGGCTCCCTCCTTTACGCGCTCTCCCCTCATTTTACCCACTCTCCCTCCTTTTATGCACTTGGAAGAAAGGATGTGGTTGCTGATGAGGATGTTCTTGTTTTAGAGCAGGACGGGTGAAAGCCCGATTACGAGGATATTTGGGGGCAAGTTTAGGTCGACGTTGAGGACGCAGCGGCAGAAGGATTCAGTTGTCGTGGAGGATTGGAGGTCGTTGAGGCTTGATATTCAGGTGGGGTTTTTCTTTCTTTTGTCCGTTTTACGCGTGCTAACCAACTTTTGCTCCTACTCAATCTTATTCTTGCTTTTCCTTTTACTTCAACTCTGACTCTTACTTGCACACCCATGCTACAGCGCGACCAAATCCGGACGATCCAAGACGCGCTGTCGTACATCTCGCACCCGCAGCCTGTGCAGGTTACGTTGGCGACTGTGCCCGGTGTGCCTGTCGAAGCTACGCAGCAGGTGCTCATTGAATCGCTCCCGCCGATCCTGGTGCTGCATATCAAGCGGTTCTGCTATGATACGGATGTGAAGGGTGTTGTCAAGGTTAGCAAGCAGGTTGCCTTTGGGCCCGAGTTGGATGTTGGACCTGGTGCGTTTCTCTGTCTTTCCTTTATTATTTGGTTGGGTGGATTGCTGAAGGGGGTATAGAATTGATGGCGCCGGGTGTGAAGAAGAGTACAGGGACGAGGTACAAGTTGTTTGGAGGTGCGTGTTTTGGTTCTGCCCATCGACTTGACGGCTTTATTGAAATATGATATGTGAACAGCACTGTACCATCATGGACAATCGGCGTCTGGGGGCCATTATACGCTGGATGTGTTGCATCCGACTAGGTATACTGGGGCGAATGGGAAGCCAAGAGAGGGGTGGATTAGGATTGATGATGAGCTTGTGTCGGATGTGCGGCCTGAGGATGTGTTTGGGGAGCAGGAGAGGGATGATGCGCGGTGTGCGTATTTGTTGTTTTATAGGCGGGTTTGGTAGAGCTGTCCATTTCCCCTGTTTCTCGGGTACTGTCAAAATGGTATTGTTACTGCTACTACTATTGCTAGTATTACTGTTAGTAAATACCTAGTCCTCGTCGGACTCGTCGGCGAACACGGTGGATGTAGTACGTAGAATTGGCTAAGAATCAAGATAGGATACCTTTATAGATCTACTCTAGACGGTGCTGGGCTGGTCTTCTAATGGGCGGGATGCCATTGGCATGTCGGTGTTTATCACGCGTGTAACCCGGCTTTATCCGGCACGTTGTTGATAATATCAAAGGCATCAAATGTATTTTCCCACCGGTGCAATCGTTGGGTAGGGGTGTTTTCGTTGGCGTCGCCCCGTCTCATTCCGCGCTAGCAAAAAAACCCGGTCCCCAGTTACTACACACTCTTCTTCCTCCTACACCCCCTCTCTCCTCTGGTGTTGGACGAGTCTTTGCAGACAAAACCAGCTTGTATAGTTATCTTATTAGAAGTGCCTTTCCACCACACGCAAAACCACACCAAACCACACGCAAAAGCTAGAAGAAAATGCATATGCAAGCTGCGAGAGCTGTTGCGCGGAACGGCGGTGCACTGGCTGGGAGACGCCTGCTGGCGACTGCCGCTGCGTCGCATGCGGAGCTGCACGCGCACGGGGCTGCGGCGGGTGGGGCAGTAGGCGGCGCACGCAAGGTTGCGGCGGTCCCGCTGTCGAATGTGGAGGCGCAGTGGGCGGGGCTGAGTGAGGTCGAGCAGGCGGCGGTGCATGAGCAGCTGGAGCTTGTGCAGCAGAAGGACTGGAAGTTGTTGTCGATTGATGAGAAGAAGGCTGGTGAGTTTTTGGTGTTTCCCTCCTCTCCTCCTCGTCCTCTTCCCTCCTCCGTTGTTGGTGTCGTGTTGGGGTTATTTCCCGCCTGGCGTCGGTGTTGGCGGGTGATTCAGCTGCATATATGCGCCAGTTCCTGCTCTTTAGCGGCTCTCGTCCTATCCCACGCAAAGCTAGCAACTTGCTGACCCTATTGCGTGTTCTGTAGCATACTTTGTGGCGTTTGGCCCCCACGGACCCCGTGCGCCGTCGTCCAAGCCTGGAGATGGCTTGAAGATCATCCTGGGCATCGCTGGCGTTCTCGGCGTCACCACCGCGATCAGCTTCGCCATCCGCTCTAGGGGTAAGCTTTATTTTTATTTCGCTCGCTGGCGTGGGTGGGTTTGGGCGATGCTGATAGTTGGGTTTTTAGCTGGGCCGCTGCCGAGGACTATGACGAAGGAGTGGGAGGAGGCTGCGAATGAGCGTGGTCTTGAGATGAAGCTGGATCCTATCACTGGTGTGTATCGTTATTTTCTTCCCTTTCTTTCCTTTGCCCTTTTCTCTGCCTGTCTTTTCGTTCCTGTGTTTTGGCGTGTGGGCATTAAAGCTGACTGGGGATACGTGCAGGTCTGGCCTCGGAAGGATACACTGGCAAGGGCTTCGTTCAGACCAAGTAGACGTGTGTGTGTGGGTTTGTCCGAGCTCTGCTGCTAGCAGCCCCTCCTCATTGCATTTTACAAGAACAAGAACAATACAATGGTTTAGTGTCCTCCTTCGCCCGAAACGCGGGGTTTTCTATCATTATATCTCTTAATCACCCTGGTTTGGTTGTGTCTCCCGCTATCCGCAGTCTGCAATCTGCACTCCCGGGCTTTTAGTTTAAAAAGTCGTTGTACATGCGGCGATCCTGGCTGGCCGTTGGTGGGCTTGGGCGACGGACAGGACGGTCCCGATATCCTAGACTCTATGCATGTTTCTTTCTTTCTTTCTTACTTTCTTTCTCACTTTCCTTCATTCCTTTTTTGTTTCTCAAGTTCGTTCATTAGGCCCCGTTCGTGCATTTATAGACTACCATCATCATTTCTGTATGGCTCGCAAGTACATGCAATTGGATCTTCCCGTTTCGTTGACGGTTTCCTTTTTGCTTTTGTTCGTTCCGAGTTGCGGGTTGGATTATGGTATCTGTGCCTGCCTGCTTTGCGGGGGTTATTCCTGCGTTGATGGGTTCTTACTTTCTCATCGCGCTTGGGGCTAGCTAGAGAGGTGGGAGGATGTTCTCGCTGACGGTGGATGGATGGCCCCTGGCTGTCCTTATCTTTTCTCGACACGTCACTGTGGCCCTGCATCTCTGTCGATCGCGTCGAGACTCGGACCTCGGCCTCGGAGGACGCCGTCACGTGAAATGGGAGCTTGCTCGTGATTTCCATGATGGCGACCCGCCTGGAAATTCGGAATCGCGTCCAGCTGGCGCTTGTCGAGTGCACACATTTTGCAAAGTCCAGGGGCTCAAGGGTTCTACATCTCTAACATGTCATCTATGTACCCCCATGCGATGATCTGCATCGGTATCTTGCACATAGGGCGGTGACTTTGTTGTGATTCGCATTGTCCGACGGTTGAGGTGGTGCGTTTGCCCCCCTCGAGACGATGGACAAGGTCCGGGGCCAGTTATGCTTTTGACATGGGGTATGGAGAATGGGATGGAGGATGAGGAAGGTGCTTGTCGTTGTCGCGTCGAAACAACATTGGGTGTTTCTGTTGCTGTGGTGCAATACGTCCGTGAAACCTTGGTGGGCTCAGGGCTGGGATCGGCGGTGGGAGGCCATCAGGGTTGACTCGGAGACAGGCTGGGTGTTGCAGGTATGTAGTCGTATGTCGTATTTGGCGATGCTAACTCTGGGTATGTTATGTTGCTTTCTCTCAGCATGATTCCCATTCATTTTGATCTCAGGTCTACGCAATTATACGACCGGTGGGTGCATCCTGGATGGCACCCGATCACAGTCGGGAAGTGTCACGGTGAGGCAACCAAAATGGTACAGTATGTATGTATGTTTGATGGGGCTGATTCTTCAGTTTTGAAACTCCCGCTGCTGCGAGGAACCAGCTGGAAGGAGGCGACTGCGCAGATTCTGTTTGCGTGGGTTCAGACTGGGGCTCAGAAGCTCGGGAGAAGAAAAATGGCCATCGGAGAAATCTCGAGTGGTTTTGGGATGTTCTCAGATGTTCTCTCCTCAATGATGCCATAGAAATCGGGTCCCCATTTCCGTGCTCCATGCAGCTTCGTTACAAGCGTGAGTGACACACCAATTATGGTATTGTTTTCTTGACGTATGTTCCTCTTCATGTTCTTTCAAGCCTCTCGTCGATTGACTATGTACTAATACCTTATATTCTATGTAGTACAACGTCGACGCCACCGACGCCACCCTCGGACTCTAGGCGGGATGCGTTCCCACACGCTCTTTTGTGTCACAGTGACATCAACATCTCAACCACCCACCCGACCCGTCACGTAAGCTGCAGAAGTCAGCTCGTTTTGATTCCCATGAAACCCGATTGCGGCGCCTTTCACTGGCGTTCAGGGGGTCTTCTTATAAAGCTTGGTATCTAATCCGCACGCTAATACCACACTTTGATAGTGCTGACGGTTTGCTTAGATAGATCTGTTGGGAAGACATAGAGGTTTCCGACTCTTTCGCTTCTTCTTTCGTCTCCCTCACTCTTTTATCTCTCTTCATATCTGGATCCTCGTTGAGAGTAGGATTCTGCGCCGTTCTGACCAATTCACCTTGGTGCAGAAATAGAACTTGGACGAAAGACGAAGGATAGCGCCGGGCTTTTCTAGGAGGGTCAGGACCTAAATTTCAGGATGGCGTCTGGGATCCTGAGGGCGGGTGTCCTCGCCGCAGTTTTGCTCTTTTCGCAGTGGGTTCAGCTGGTGCAGGGTGCACCAGTCACACGAACGATCGACGATACGCATGGCGACCGCGACACTGGCTTCATACCGATATACAACCCTGCGGGAGGATGGAATGGGCCGGGGTGTCCGCCGGACCGATGTGACTTGAGGCCCGATGGCGCGCAAGCGCACCTGCAGACTTTCCAGGAAACGACGTATCTGCCTGAGGTTGGCGCGCGGACTATAACGTTGGAATTTACCGGTGCGTTTTTCTGTGCTTTGTTCTTTGGGTGGGCCGGGTCTGAGGTTGCGTGCTTAGGGACGGAAGTGACGGTTTACTTTGTTCTTGCGGAGACGAATGCGGTTGGGACGCTCACTGAGACGAATGTGGATTTCATCATGGACGGGACAAAGGCGGGTGAGGTCCGGCATCGCGCGAGTCCTCTCAGGACGGGATTCAGCTATCGCCAGCAAGTCTTCCGCGTCACCGGGCTCCCCAACCGCGCACATACGTTGGATATGGTCACCGTCGGAGCCCGACCTTCTTGGATTAGCTTTGATTATGCTGAATACATGTGAGTCGAGATTTAGTCGGAACTGGATGTATGTGCGGTGATGCTGATGGTGCGCGTGATTAGCTTTGACGATGGCGAGCCTGCGGATGGACCTGAGACTACGCCAGACCCACCACCACCAGTACCGGTGCCGTCCAGCACCCCGCGATCGAACGATCCCCCTCCTCAATCAAACACGGATAACGAACCGACCGGCTCGCCCAATGTTCCGAATGGACCGACGGGACCCTCCAACCCCGCGCCCTCAATCACCCCAGCATCCGCCGGGCCAAGCGGCAATGCTCCTCAAGGCACCGGAAACCAAGGTGGGGATGGCACAACCGATGTCTTTGGAGCATTCGTGACCCCTATTCCAGGTAACAACACGTCGCCCGGCACATCCGGGGCCGCCTCGCGCACCTCGTCCCCGCCCGTCGGCGCGATCGTCGGTGCCATCCTTGGCGTCCTCGCGCTCATCGCCATCGTCATCCTGCTGCTGCTGTGGCGGCGGAAGCGGAGGCTGGAGGCGAACAAGCGGTTCTCGCAGATGTCCGAGTTCCCTGATGCGCAGCAGCAGCAGCAGCAGCCCGTGGGGCATAGCCGGACAACGTCTGCGTTTACCTCGCTGTCCGCGTTCACTTCGATCTCGCCTTTCCGGCCGACCTCGCCGGAGAGCGGTGCGCCGTATGGCGGGACTGCGCCGAGCGTTATGACGGGGACGACGAATGCAACGAGTGTTGCACCGCGGTACTATGAAAAGGGCCGGGTGAATACGATGCAGCATGTTCCGAATGTTTCGGGCTCGGAGGTGTTTTCGCCGACGAGCACTGCGCGGACGTCGATGCTGACGCCCCACCAAGAGGCGCTGCGGAGGGAGCGGCAGTCGGTGTTGGAGCGGCAGCTCAAGGCGATCGAACAGGAGTTGCAGTCGATGAACAGCGGGAGCAGGGTAGCGGAGAGCGACGAGCGGTCGGTGGCCAGTGGGGACTCGACTATGGCGGAGATTAGGGAGCAGATGCGATTGATGCAGGGACAGATTGCGATGATTCGGTACAACCAGACGTCGGATTGGGCTGCTGGTTTGACGGATGAGCTGCCCCCTGGTTATACTCCTGCGCCTGCGATCGCGACGGTACCACAGTCGGCGAACGGGCCATCGACTCCCAGGCTTAAAAGCTGATCTCACTTTGCACCTTGGCATTGACGACGATGACGACGACGATGGGGAATTCAAAACACTACTCGACTCCACCATGGACTACTTTTCTGTATCATTCGGTCATTTGCATATCATTTCGCCCACCCTCATGCATGAACCTACGATCTATTCATCGGCATCGGAAGTTTGACGACAAAACTCCAGCATCATCGACTTGTATTCTACGCGCACGCTTTCTTTCTTTATTCGGTTCCTTGGTCATGCACGCCTCTTATCTCATTATCACTCGTTGTTGTATCTGATATCCATTCAAAGCTTACTCTTGTGGATGTTGTATTTGGCGTGTGTACCGTTTTTGAGTTTCCCGACGGCGATAGAGGAGTTGTCGCGCGAGCGTTCCGCCTTGATAGATGTGGTGTGTGTGCACCCTGGTCCCTTGGGTTGAGGCCGGTGACTTCGACGATATGTACTTGCGCCTCCACCTATCTCTTTCTCTTGTTTATTGTTCAACTCCATACACTCTTTCAACCCCTACGCTCCTTTATACCCTTTAATACATCGTGTTACGACGCAAGGCGAGTAGTACGCCTTAGTCGCCGAATGATAGTTGACGATCGAGCTTGAATGATAGATCGTTGAGACAAGCGAGTTGTTCGAGGAAGTCGAGACGAGCTAACGTCAAGACGATAGAGTTTCTGAAGTATTCGAGAGAGACGATCCGTCGACGAGAAGACTAACAAAAGTCTTATTCGTAAACTATCGAATTACAAAAGAGAACGAGATCAAAACTAAAGTACAACTACCTAACTAGGTAAGTTTAAATATACAATTCTTATCTCTTATCGATCTTATTGATAAGTCCCTTCCGTTATCATACTATAAATAAGAAAAATCACTACGTCATAAACTCGTGTCCGTTTATCTATCTAATAATATCCCCAAGCTCCGGTCTGACAGTTAGGGGTATCAATAGATTCGTTATCAAACATACCAAACTTCCGAAAATATTCCATCTGTATTTCCAAATAATCTTCGTCTGTAAGTTCCCGTTCATCTTCATGTTCCACCGTTGGAAGCGGTGTAACATTACCCCCGTTCTGGATTTGAAGCCCCCTGGCTTCAATCTCTGTGGTTGTTGTAATTCCCGTAATTGTCGAAGTCGTAGGCGTGGGAGTTCCAGTCGTTTTCATTGTTGTCGTGATACCGAGCACGTAAGCCCTCAAGGCGATTGGGGTATATTCGATTGAGCTTGCATTCGTCGTCGTCTGGGAGATGTCGGGGTGCTTCTTCTCCACAGGTTTGACATTCATATTGATGGGGGCAAAGGGCTTTGAGATGTCGGTCTGATCAGCAGGTGAAGCATAACTTTTTGCCGTCTCGGGTGACTGGAGGTGGTCGAGGGGTTCGGGTTGTTCCAAAATTGGGAATACGGTCTTCTTGATGTGTCCAAAGGGAAGAAGGTCCCGGAGTAGGGTTCGTCCGAGTATCTTGTTGTTGTCCTTCATCGCGAATAGTGGAAATTGGGTTGGCAAGTCCGATTGATAATAAAACAGTTTTTTGGGGTTGTTTGGAAGTCGACTGTCTTCCCCCTTTGACCATTGGAGAAAAATGTTGTGCAGATTTGTGGGAGTTTCTTGCTGGTCCTCGGTTGACATCTTTTCCTTTTTCTGTTGTTCGGGTGTCGGTTGTCAAGGTCGGTCGATTGGATTTTGACTGAGAATTTGTTGATTTTGAGAGATGATTCTCTTGAGGTTGGTTAGTTCCGCATGTTGGCGAAGATCTGGAAGGGGATGTCGAATTTTTACTGTTTCTTCTTTCTCCAATTTATTCTTTCGATGTTTCTTGTCGCATCGCATCAAAAGATAAGTCCATGATTCTTGGAGAGTCCTTCTGAAAGCGTCAAGGTTGGAAAATTGTTGTCGGAGATCGTGGAGGAGTCTTTTTGTGTCTTGAATCGATTCGCACAATCGTTCCCTCTGATATACGAATTGTTGGAAAGAGAGGTAGGTATCGGCACCTGCATTGCCTGATTGATCTTGATCTCCATTCATAGGGTCGAGTCTGTCGGTCGGGATAGAAAAGAATTGATCGGATCTGATGACCCAATAGTACCATTCGGCAATTTCTTCTTCTTCTTTGTCGATGGCGGTGCGAAATGTACCATCAAAACCTTCTCGTCGGGGATGATCCTTGGTAGGTGGGTGTTCAAATCGTTTGGGTTTGTAAAGTGGGTGGTCGTAATTGGCGTATTTTGCATTCTGATTTCGTTCCAGTTCATCATCGGCATTGGTCGGATATTCCAAGCCGTACTGTCCTGGTCGAGAGGGGGTGGGGAAGATGAGTTTGTCGGAATAGACTGGGTTAACGATTTCGATGCTTTGAGACATTGTTGAATGAGTTATGGTGGATGGTTAATCTGGGTAGATTGAAGTTCTAAATGTCGATTCGTTATTCTCTTTATAGTCGATATAACTTCTTGTAATCTTCCAAGATCCGAGTGGCGTTGATCAAATGGCGAGGGGGTTCCCATAATGCTTCGGATAACGGGTATCCTTTCCATTGGACGAGGAACAGATGTCCTCTTCCTCGCTTTTTGTGATTGATAATCGATTCCACTTCGTATTCTTCTTGTCCGTCGATAAGGTCAGGTGGTGGAGTGGAGTGGGAAGGGCCGTGCATGTCGGTTTCCGTGTATGGAGATAACCATATGGTATGGAAGACGTCATAAATCTTCCATTGATTCAGTAGTGCGAGGCGATAAGAGACTGGTCCGATAACTTCTGTTATTTTGAAGGGTCCTTCCCGTTTTGGTCTTATCTTGTTGGAAAGATAACGTCGGTTAAGGTTCTTTGCTTCTAGCCACACTTTATCGCCAAGTTTGAAGGGTTTGACGTCATTCTGTGATCTGCTGATCATCCTGTTTCTGGCTAGTTCGTGTGCGGCAATTGCTTCTTTCCGTGATAGGGTAAGATCCGTCATTCTTTCTTCGACCGATGGGATATTTGTTTGTTCGAATGCTTCTGGGATGCCTTGTGGTTGGAGTCCCATGATCAATTCGAATGGTGTCTTCTGATTGTCTGCATGTCGTCGGTTGTTGTAAGTGAATTCGAGCATGGGAAGGTGATCTTTCCAAGTTTTGGGGTGGTTAACGCAATAAATCCCCAAGTATGTCTGAACTTCTTGAAGTCCGCATTTGGAGTTTCCATTGGTTTGAGTGTGATAGGCAGTAGACAGTCGAGAGTCAATTCCCAATCTTTTCAAGACTTCTTGATGGGACTTTGCTGCGAAATTGGGACCTCTGTCGGATATGATTCTTTCAGGAATTCCGAATCGTTTAAAGGTTGAATCGATAATCATTTTTGCCGTCATTTCAGCATCGACTTCTTTGTTGCAAGGAGTGAAAATCACCCCCTTTGTAAGGCCTTGATCCACCTGGATCAAGGTAGAGTCGTATATTGTTCCGTTTTCTTCGACAGGTGGTAATCCTGACATGAGATCCATAGTGACGAACACGAATGGTCGATGTGATCCCGTTGATTTGTTTGGGATAAGGGTCGGTTTCAATGGTCGGCGGTTAATCTTGAACTGTTGGCATGTGGCGCATCCTTTGACGTAGTCTTGTACGGCTCCTCTTATGCCCGGGAACCAGTAGTTCTGACTGACTTTGTAGAAAGTTTCAAGTTCTCCTGGATGTCCGGTGAGGATTGGATTGTGATGGTCGTATATGATCTGGCATCGAAGTTCTTGATTTTGGGGAACATACATTTTCCCACGAAAGAATAGTGCCGTCTTGCCGTCCTTCGATTCCGTATGCCAATCCGCCAGGTCTTTCCGTAGTTCAGTTGGGATGTCCTTGTCTTTCAAAAGATCTTGGATTTTGTCTGCCATTCCGATGTCAAATGCTTCTTCCAGTTGATCCAGAATTCATGCCAGTAGGTCGACGTTCATCAAGTTCAATTTGACTTCTTTCGGAAATTGTTCTTCCAAAAGGAGTATCATGTCTTCGTTGTCATGATCGCCATGTTCCGGAAGGTGATCCGGTCGTCGTGAAAGTGCGTTGGATTGGACCATTTTACTTCCGGGTGTGTAGTTGAATCGATAGTTGAATTCTGTGAGGAATGTGTACCATCTTGCCTGTCGTCGATTCAGTTTTCGTGTTTCCCGGAAGTAGGAAAGGTTTTTGTGATCCGATAATACTTCGATGGGATGTTGAGCTCCCATCAAGTAATGTCGCCATTCGGTAAAGGCTCGGATGAGAGCCAAAAGTTCTCGATCATAGATCTCGTAGTTGTGTTCGGTTGGGGTGAGTGTTTTCGATATAAAGGAGACCGGGTGTCGGGCTCCGTTAGCGTCACATTGGGTAAGAATGGCTCCAGTGGCGTATTTTGATGCGTCACATTCGACCTGGAAAGGTCTTTCCAAATCGGGCATGATCAGGACTGGTTGTTTGGTAAATCGTTGTTTCAAAGTGTCGAATGCTGTTTGTCGTTGAGACGTCCATTCGAACGACATTCCTTTTTGAAGGAGTTTGTTCATTGATTTTGCCAGTTCCGAATATCCGCGAATGAATCTTCGATAGAAGTTTCCAAATCCTAAAAAGGATCGTACTTGTTTCACGGTTTTCGGGGCGGGCCAATCTTGGATTCCAGCGACCTTTTTGGGGTCCATGGAGATTTGTCCTTCTTCGATGATCATTCCGAGATATTCAATGCGAGTTTGACAAAATTGGCATTTCTCCGGTTTCAGGTAAAGGTCGTTATCCTTTAGTACTTGAAGGGTTTTTCGTGTGTATTCGATCATCTTCTCCTTGGTTTTGGTGAAGATGAGAATATCGTCCATGTAGATGATGATGCAGCGTCCCTCCATTTTAAGTTTGTCGAAGATGTGATCCATCATTGCTTGAAACGTTGCCAGGGAATTGCACATGCCGAAAAACATAACTGTTGGTTCGAATAATCCCAGGTTCGTTTTGAATGCCGCCTTCCATTGATCGCCGTCTCTGATCCGGATGTTGTTATAACCCCATCGCACGTCCAGTTTAGTGAAATACTTTGCTCCTTTCAGTTTGTCGAGGAGTTCGGTAATGAGTGGAAGTGGATAAGCGTTTTTGATCGTCCATTCGTTGAGGTAACGATAGTCTTGACAAGGTCGGAGAGGGGTTTTTACTTTTCCATCTTCAATGATTTGTTTCTTTTTGACAAAAAAGAAAGGGGCGGCATTCAGGGATTGTGAGGGTCGGATGTACATTTTGACGAGGTTTTCCTGAATAAACTTTTCCAATTCCTTTTGTTCGTCCAAGGTAAGATTGTATGTTTTGAACGATTTGGGAATGAAGCCGTCTTTTAACTCGATTTTGTGGTCCCAAGGTTTCGAGTCAGGGAATCGGTCGGCTTTCTTCTTGTCAAAGATGTCCATATAGTCGTGATATTCTTCTGGTATCCGTTGTTCCAAGGTGAGGGCTGAAGTATCTTCAGCAACTGCAAGTTCTTGCGCGATAGTTGATTTGGCCCGAATCCAAATTGTGTGGAGGTGTGGACTTTCTTTCCCTTGAAAATCGCGTAGTAGAGCTGTGTCAATGTCTTCCTGGGTAGGGTCTGCTTGTTTCTTTGTTTTCTTGGTTCGGAGATATTTGAGAAGAGCCTGTGTAATTTTCGAAAACTCTTTTGTTCTCCAAGCAAGTGTTCCGTTTTTCCAGTCAATCAAAGGGTTCGTTCTTCGAAGCCAGGGTGCTCTGAGGATGATCTTTTCTTGTCCAAGACCAGTGACATAAAATCGTTCTTTAAAGCAACATCCATGGATTGTGATATGTGCATCTGCGTAGAATCGGATGGTACCATTTTTGTTTAGTGTACCGTCGACGTTTCTTGCAGGGATTGGGGTAGTGAGTCGAGTGAGGGGAATTTTTATCTTTCTTGCATAGTTCTGATCAATAAATTGATCGTCTGCTACGCAGTCGGCAAGGGTGGTTGTTCCAACGTTTTCGGGTCCATTCTTTCCGGTAAATGACAATGTTGTGGGAAAAATCAAAGTCATATTGGATGGATCGGCATATAGGACAGACCGTACTATCTTAGGAGGTGCTACAGTTGGTATAGACCTCCTTAGGCAAAACCCTCATTCTTCTCGAGCTCGTCTTGGAATTTTTCACGTTATTCGGGGTCCATGTTGCTAAGGATTTGTTGGACTGATTTAAAAGCGGCGTTTCCGGTGTATTTCTCGTTCTCGTTGGTTCCGGAAGAAGAACCGGGTTCATTTCGAGGCTTCCACGTGTTTCGGGGTTTGTTTCCGTCTTTCGGTTTGGAGGGGCATGCGTTTAGGGCGTGTCCTGCCTTGCGGCAAAAGAAGCACAACCCTTTTCGGATGCATTCCTCTCGAATGGCGTCTGTCATTTTCGGAAGTCGGACGAAGGGTTTCTTCGTGTTGAATGAATCGATGTCCATTGGTACTCCGTAATCTTCGTTTGTTTTGGTAGTTGTCCTTGCGAAGGATTGAATTCCTTTCTTCATGAGTTGAAGCATCCTCTGATCATTGGACACTTCGATGACGGATTTGTACCAGGCTTGAAGGTCGGTGGGTTTGGTGGCTTGGTTCCAGACTTTCTCGAGTGTGTTGTTATTGAGGGTGCTTCGAAAAATGTCAGTAATAATTCGATTGGCGGGATTGGCAGGATCGGCAAGGTCAGGTCGGTATTCGGTTTCTGCTAACTTGTTTTTGAAGGTGTTGACGAAGTCTTTGCCTGAGTCCTTCCAGCTTTTCTTGAGATTCTTGAGTTGTTGAAATGCAATATCTGCTCGCTCTTTTTCATAGAACGAAGCGTTGAGCTTCTTTCTAAAGTCTTTCCAAGTTCCCAATACAATCATGTCTTCTCCTTGTGCTTCGTTTATGAACGTTCGTTTCCAATCGGATGCTGTTCCCCCAACCATGTATGAGAGGGTGAAAAGAATCTTCTTGTTGTCGGTCCATTCGGGATTGGCAAGGATGTATAGAACGATTTCTTCCATCCATCCTTCGTATTTGTCTCGATTGCCGTTGAATTCAGAAGGCTTTTGCATGCCTTTGATTTCTTCATCTTTGTCCTTCTTGGTTGTGGTCTTTCGCACGGATGGTCCTTCTTCAGCCATTATTTCTGGTTGATAGTTCACGAATTTCTGTTCTTCCTCGTGGTTCTGTTGGGCAATTTCTTGTACTCGTTGTAGTCATTCGGTTTCTTGGTAACGTTCGAGGATTGTTTGTGACGGTTCAATGTTTAATTGGAATTGTTCTTGTTCAGGTGGGGTCCGTCCGGTTGGTTCTGTTTCGGTTTCGTCTTGTTCGTATGTTGGGTCAAATTCCCGTTGCTGTTTTCCTTTGTCGGAGATCTATTGTTTAATTGTTGATCGATCCGTGTCTTTCAAGTATGGTGCAGATGTGGTTGGTGGTTCTGCCGATCTTCTGGTTGGTCCGACGTTTCTGGTTTGTTCGTAGTTGGCTGTTTTGGCAATAGGTCCTCGTCCCGATCGACGAGGTTGTGATTGAGTAGTTTTGATCTTCTGTTACGACCCAAGGCGAGTA